>JALIZH010002763.1:0-12053 GCA_030522465.1 Rhipicephalus appendiculatus
ACGCGTCGAAACGACGCTTTGAAGCACTAATCGTGGATTTCACGGTCATGATGCATTACTTCACTTTAGCAAGATGACTGTGAGAGGACTGTGGTAGATATAAAAGGCGAGTTTGTAAAGTCACCAGAGTATGTGACCGTGGCGCAGTGAATAGCGTGCCCAGCATCGCTTGTCGAGGACCAAGAAGGCTTAGGCTCGAATCCCGTTGACGGAACTCCTTTTTCTTTATCTTCTGAACATGTGTATTTTTTTCGACGTCATTTCCGTGACAGAAAGACGTCATTGAAGTCTTGGTGGACCCTGGTATAAAACACTTTCGTGTTAAAAAATTTGGCAAAATGTAGTTAACTTCAGCGAAAAGCAGCAAAAGTAGGCGAAAGTAGGCATACATGTGTGAAAAACACCTGCACGTTTTTATTTAAATGACCGAATGCAAAAAGCCTTTCGACGAAAATGCGAATTTGTGTTGCATGAACAATTAAAGATCAGAAATCCTGATATGCCTGCTTAAATTGTGGACTTTAGCAATCATTTGAAGCATGATGACTTGTTTTGACACTGTGAAAGAAATGACTTGCTCTCTCTCCACGCGTCTTGCGTGCTTAATGTTGCGTGCTTAATGTAGAGGCTGCGAGAATAAAAATGAGTGTACGGCGTGATGAGTGCGCCCAAAATCTCAGTTAATGTTTTGAAGCATAAAAGAGAAGCCACTTTCGCAAAAATGTTTTCTGCGGTAACGAATCTATAGTCGCACTCCGTACCTAGCCCAATAAATGATACAAGCAGTTCGTCGGATATCCTAGAAGGATTAATTGTTCGGCGAGTTCGTGCGACATTCTGACGAGAACACTAAAAAAATAGGACACAAAAAGGTAAAGGCGACAACACGAGCGCGCACTAACAACTGTCGTTAGTGAGCGCTTCTCTTACTGCCTCAGCATCTTGTGTCCTGGTTTTTCAGTTCTCAATTGAAATGTCGAGTATCCCATTCATAGGGTCGATGAGTGCAGAGCACCAGGATGCGGAGTGCTTTCGATTTCTGTTCTCATGAAACTGTGGTTTAAAGCTGCGTTCAGCAATGGGTGATCTGCAAAATGAGGCCCCATGCAACTGTTCTCGGTCAGTGCAGACCAGGCATCCATGCACAAAGGCATGCATGCACTTTGGTAATGCTGCCACTGACGACGTCGAAAAAATATTCCTTAGCCATTTGTAATAGGTGGTGAGCTTTAAACCGCAGACTCGTAACGCAATTCACATTTTGTGATGCCTAGTTATTTTACTCGTCTATCAAGCTGTATTGCATCACTTAATATTATTCCTCGCCCGATACATTGCTTGTAATGGTTCCTTTGGCAAAGGAATTTCCAGCACCGGCGCGGCTCTGTGGAAAAATACTCGAATGTCAGGCAGTAGTGTCCTTTGAACCTCGATGCACTGCGTCGAGGTTCAAGGACCGCTGGATGCTGCATATTTTGTTTTCATTTTGCGCGATTTAGGTTACGAACCCCGGCGGCAGAGGACAACTGCGCCACCAGAATTGGCTGCTGTTGGGATCTCACAAGAACTTTTGCTGTTAAAGTCGACTAGCACAAATATACGTGAGATTGATCAGTAGTTATGACACAATTATGACAACTTGGCAGCGCAAACAAACGGGACGAAGTAAGAAGGTACACAGACACTTGCGCTTGTCTGTGTACCTGCTTACTTCGTCCCGATTGTTTGCGCTGCCAAGTTGTCAGAATGAATCTATACCAACTAGCCCGCCTATCAACTCTTCTGTTATGACACAATGCAGGTAGGGAGAAATCAATAATGAATACAATAATCAGACAGCGCGCATATAGCAAATTTCTAACAGTTCAGAAGGATACACATAAGAGCGGCTGACTATAACATAAGTTCAACTTTATGCAATAGCCGGGGGACGGATGACCATGCAATGTTTATGTGTCCCAAGATTTCGAGCAGTCCCGCAGAGTGTTGGCGAGTCTTCTTGCGTCGGACAACACTGTTTTTTTTCCTAGAGTAGACTTCTACAAGCACCTCTCATGCTATGACTGACCAGATGGTACGATGGAGCTCATATTTGCGGCTTCAGCGTAGCAGGCATCGGGTGCCAGGTTTACCACGAAAATGAGGCGCTCACAGAACACATCTACGTGCTCAATTTTCTCCCTTTTTAGGAACTCTTCAATGGAGGCTCCCTAGGTGCGGCCATAACACATTTTGCGGTGTATTAAATATGCCTCACCCCCCAAAAAGTACGCTGCCGTGACCAATTTCGCTGCATTTAATAGGCTGCGTGATATGGAGCAACTGGGTGAAGCCAACTTCTTCTAGGTTTAGCTTATTTGCCGTGCTGAACTATAAGACTATACCGCTTAGCAGAACGATGTCCAGTGCCTAATTAACTTTTCATCTCCCCACCTGGGAAAGTAGGGCCTTCTATGTGTGTCCAAACACGCCCACAAAGTGGGCGTGATTGGACACATATATTTACTGACCCCCTTTAAAGCAGAGGCCAGAGTGACAGCTGACTTCCTCACATCTCCGTTGTCTAAAGAGTAGTATGTGCATCCTGCACTTGCCATTTTCTCATAAGAATGGAGCGATGTCTTGGTTTACAGCACGCGTGACACACTTAATTTCATTATTTTAGATAAAAAGGCGGTCGTCTCTGTCCAAAACGACTTTGCGTTTCCCGTACAGGTTCAACAGGACAAAACGCCCACGGTAACAGTAAAAGAAAGACATAGTCCTTTCGTGTTCAAGACGTCCCTGCCACCATGGAGCATTAAACACAATTTCTACTGCTTAATCCCACAAAAATGCAAAATTGTTCCAAAAGCCGCATGAATTCATGGTCGTAAAAGGCTTACTCGGACTTAGAACAACAAGTATGAACAAAATTTCGAGCGTCCTTCTAGTGAAAAATAGTTGCTCCTTCGCGGCACGGCGCACCGGGGGAGAGCGGAGCAAGTTATTCAGGGTGTCGCTGCGTCGCAAAATGGCAATCCGTGGCACTGTCCCTTTGTTTGGAAGGTATTTCTGACGGTATGATTCGCTGCGCAGGCAGATACAGGGCCACCAGGGGTCAGCAATGTTCGCGCCAGCGTGTTCTCAACTGCGAAAAGGCATTCCTAAAAAAATTCCCGATGCTTTCCGGCACAACTAGCTGTTTTGGTCGGCGATACGTGACAATACAAAAAAAAATTCAGGGAGGGACTGAAGCCCCATAAGCCCCACCCCTGGCTACGCCCCTACTATGCAGTGATGATCGATGACCTCACCTTAATTTCGTCTAGTATTTCGGCAGTGCGGATCATCGGCATAAAGTGCAGAGGGTCCGATGAACCGCTGAAATCAATGCACGCCACCATGAATAGGTCGGGTTCCTCCAAGTCGCTGGGTTGCTCGGGATCCATCGCGGGCGCACGCGATTCCCCACCGCCACACGCCATGCAGCAATATCAGCACAAATGTTGCCGTTGGCACTACGCACACACCCGCGACACAGTGGAGATAGAGCAGTCATCTGGAGACGCGCAAGGCAGCGCGGGATGTATGACTACCTCTCAACTTTTATCAGTGCTCGGAATCATCGCCACTTCGGCTAGGTTATTGCTCCTGTTCGCTTGTCGCGCCAAGGTCGAGGAGAGAGGGCGAAACGAAAGAGAACCAGAGGAAACAAGGTGGCGGATAGTGTCACTACTACATTGACATTCCGCTGTTTGACCAGTTTCCCTGAGCAAAACAATCACACCGCAGGCCTGGATAATGTACAAGTAAATAATGGTCACTGCCATAAAGTCATGCGGCCAGTAGAGAATCGAGAGAGGTTCATGCGGCCAATAGAAAATCAAGAGAGGGTTCCCTCTCCCGAAGAATGCATTGGGCAACCAAGAGTGGCTCCTTACGGAAGTACGCAAGTATGGGTTTTGATTTCATGCGTCCGAAGTTTGAAATTTTGAAGCGTGGTACGCCGGCCTCTTTGTTTGTTTGTTTTTGCTGCAGTGGTCTCTGGATTATATTTCACAATGGCCATGGTGAGAACTTTATTTTTTTCGTGAGAATCGCAAGAATTATTCGCGAACCGTCCATGCAGCTGCGCTCTTTAGAACACGCAATACCGGAAGATATGCCAAAGGTACCTTTTCCCATTTATTTTCCACAGTAAAATCAAAAGCGAGAACAACGCCACACAGTAAGTAGTCATTGAATTAAAGCAGCAAGCTTGCATTGCAGCAACACTAAAATACTCCGGTTTTATTGCGATGCGAAGCTCCATTAGTCTGCCTCAGCTTTGAAAAAAAAGGTCACAGTTTCGCCGCGAGGGTGAAGCAATGAATGCGATAGCTACAACTTGGGATTTCACGCGAAGAACGCCAAGCAGATCGAAGTTTGGTGTGCGCTGCCCAAGCGCAAAGGACGCACCAAAAGAACAAAAACAGGACGAGCGCGAACTAACAACGTTCACAGCTCGACACATAACGCTCTGCTCAAACACAAAGGATGCGCAAAACATACGCGCAGGTATACACAGGACGAGCTCGAACTAACAAGTGTCACAGTTGTTTCTTCACTGTGTTTGAACAGCCCGCTTCTTTCGCGAACGGGGCTTCTGCACCGAGCGAAGTTATCTTTGTGCGCTCTGTAACACAAACGCAATCTTTTCGGCGAAAGCACACGACGGAATATCGCCCCCATGCCCTATCCCAAGATAAGCGCGCGCGCGCGAGCACGGGCGACTACGCCGCGATGGCAAAGAGCAGGTTAAAGAGCCAATGTATCACAGCGAGTGGCGCCCAGTGCGCACTTCGCTCCATCTCGCTAGTTAGTTGGTAAGGCAGAGAACACGCTGATGTCCCCCCGAGATCGGCGTACCGCCAGCGGCGAATGCTGTATATAAGTAGCTCGCCGTTAGCAAGCTGAACGACGTGCGCTTCTGTGGCCTAGCGGTTAGCGCCGCGCGATTCGGAGCCTGAGGTCGCCCGTTCGATTCTGCGCGCCGGAAAATAGTATGTGTGTGTGTGTATGTGTCCCTTCTTTAGTGTTCCGTCTTCTGCGCTGGTAAACTTGTCTTGAATATGAATCAACTCGCCCAAGCTGCAGTTCTAGCTGAGGATTCTCGCCTTGCTGTCGTCATCTGCAGCATAGGACACCTCATTGAGGTAAGGAAAAGCGCCACTGTGATACAAAATTTGCTTACAACAAGAATTAATAATATTTTTTGCACAACAATATGAATTTTCAGGTGTCGTGTGAGGCTAGACAGAAATGAAGTTCCCTGACACGCGTGCATCTGTTAGCCCGTTATTGGAGGGAAAAAGAAAGGGAGGAGCACGAGAAGAGGGAGAAGGGAAACAACAAATACACACGCAGAGGAGAAAAAAAAGGGCTCTGGGAGAGGAGGTATTATGCGAGGTCACCACGAGTCGCTACTGCGAGTGAAAACAACAAATGCCGTCGATACGCGCACGATACAGCTGGCGGAATGTACTGTTAAGAATTTTCATCTTCTAAAAAAGTGATTTAGCATGAACAGGAAGAATATAAAAGTTTACAAAAAAAGCATTACATGTAAGTTGAACACCTCCCTCTTTTTTTTTTTTTTTGAAACTTGCGCCACATGCATCATCTCTTGACTGCTTTGGTTTCGGGATTTGAAATCTGACGAGACAATTTCGGAGACAAGAGGTGTGTTTAGTGTACGTCCGGAGCTTCAAGCACAACGAGCCGCCTCGCTCGCCGCACTCAGTCGCCAGGGTATACCCGCGGCTACACAGAGGGGCCTCCCATTCCCTGCACAGCGCCACGCCGAGGTCTTCAAGGCGGTTGTTCGCTTCCTTCGGAACACTAGACGGAACAAACGGTCATGAGCCGCCCCCCGCGTCCTCGGTCGTGGTCGCCATTTCTCCCCTCTTCTCCGTGCTCCAAACTAGGGCTGCAGCAGTTGCGTCTTTCTCTCTTCCCCTCCTCTCCTCCTACTCCTTTGTTTAAGAAGAGAGCTCGCTTCGCCAACACAAGATTGGATGACAGCGTCGTTGCGGAGGCGCGAAGGGAGTGTGATGATGGCTCCACCCAATCACGTGATCGCAAAGCGAGCTTGCCTTAGCAGTTGCAAGGTGTGTCGCGCACAGTGCCTGCAATCATCGAGTGCGCGCATGATGGATCCCGAGAACAGCAGCGAGTCGTGGGAGTTCGAAGTGTATGCTGCGGGCTGCGTTAATTTCGATACTGCGCCGCCCTATCTGAAATTCGACCCTATGAGAGCATGGAACGTGTTAAGCGACATTAAGGTGAGTAATCGGCTATCACTGTGCGCCGTGCCCGTAGCCACGGGGAGGGGGGGGTCGTGAATTCGAAACATATCCCCTACTATAACGCCACCTACTATAGAAACCGTACTAGGTGGGCTAGGACGCATGCTGCGCTGCTATTGGCTGGAGGTGGTCGCGTGATCGACGCGCCGCTCCTGGTATTTTTGTTTGTTTTCAAGCAAGATGGCGGCGCCCATGTTCGCTTTGTTTTGCGCTTCCGCACGCCTTAGCGAGGGCGCCGAGAATTTTAGCTTTTATTTATTTCTTTATTTATTTATAAATTCTGTAGGCCAATGATTTGGCCCAAGCAAGAGGGGCATTATAGCAAGGGACCTGTGGAATTTATGCTGCGGTCTTCAGTTCCGCGCGTAAGCTAAGACGATGTGAATTTGTTCCAAAGTTACAGTCGTTTTGTGACGGGGTGCTGGTTCTCCCTACACCGCGCGTTCGCCCAAGAGTCCGCTGTCATTGTTTTTCTTTTAATCGCGCGATGCACCGCCTTCCAGCCTGTGCGCTTTTGGGTACACAGTGCTTATGGAAAGCATGTTATATTACTGGTTGGAGACCCGGCGTTCGCTAGATGCAACTACGCACTTAAGAAAGACGCTCAAATGCGCATAGTGGGTGATTTTTCTCTTTCACAGACTATGGGGGGTGATCTCTTCATTTAGCAGTAAAAATACGCTGTTAAAAGAAACCCTCTTTCGAAAATGGTAACTTAGCCTGTTCGACTATCTCTTCGCCAATCCGTAAAACATCAGAGATTTCTATAAGTCTATCACATTAAAAGTAGGGAGCGCAGTACTCCATCTCATAGACTGACTGTTAAACTAACGCTCCAAAAAGTTTTCTGCTGTTTCGAAAAAATTACAATATGAAGCAGGAAACGCTACGTGCCAGCTCCAATGCATACCTCTGTCATGCTGAATCAGACATGCACTGCAGGCAGTAGTGTTCACTGTTCCCCATGCAAAAGGAATATTAAAAAAAAAAAGGTATTGTGTGAAACAAAAGATGGTTATTAAATTCAAAAACGTAACCGAACAGTACAGACAACCGTGATATTTGCGCACATAGTTTTTGCAAATATCGTACACATTCCTTTTATCGCTGTCACTGAACATATTACGCAGGCGTGTTGTTGATATAAATTAACTTTGACAAATGAACTGCAAATGTGCTTTGGAAAAAAAAGAACTGGCGGGAAGCATACTGAAGTGACAGACAGTATGAAAAGACAGGCAAAACGAGAAAGGCATGTGCAGTCAATAAAATGAAATGCAAAATATTTCATGCACTACTTCCGTAAATGAAATCATGTGCGAGTCATGCTCACGGAACTGCTGTCCTCACGTTGCATTTGCGCTGCCTCCATAATCGCACACGTGCGCTGATCCGCGTCGTGGAAAACAGCAGCGCACTGCTCATACAACGCTTTGCATCCACACTCGTGGCAATGAAATGCCAAATTTCCATGCCCGGCCCTTTCCACCCTGTTGGCATATTCACGCAAGCGGTGGTTTAAACACCGCTTGCGATTATAGTAGATCATTTTGTTAAGATTGCACGCAGGACGCGAACCGTCCAACTTATTCTAGAGCTTGCCCGACCACAAGTCATAAGGCTAGAAAGTTCGACGCGTGCTGTATAAAAAACGGCGCGTCCCAACGATGACCACTTTATCGACGGCCGACGCTCTGTTCGCCGATATCAGTGTCAGTGTGTAGTGCTGTAGACTGACCTTCAGTTTCCCGGCCACAAGTTCGGCCAAATAAAGAGCTTCTTCTTTGAAACGCCGACTATTGCCTTCGTCAACGTCACGACCACGTGAAAATATCTGCACATTCAATCAGAGCATGCTTTGTCGTTTCCTTATTTTGCCCACAGCATATGCAGTGTTCTTCATGTTTATTAACGCGATAGCGTTTAACAGCTCGTTTCACAGAAATTCCGGCGGCGGTGTCGGCGTCGTTGGTTGTCAGCGAAAAATCATCTTGTCCGTGACCGAAAAATCGAGAAAGATGCAAATAAAATAAATAACAAAAAATCACGCCATATCCACGAAGTGAATGATGATGAGTGGGCGAAGCTCGATCGTTTTCATCCATGGCAGAAAGAGAATGTGTGGTCTGGAACGCGCTTATACTTCATGGTCATCATCGTCATCGTTATCAGGTGTAGTGGGTACATTCCACTATACTGGAACGCGCTTACACTTCATCGTTATCACGTGTAGTCGGTACATTCCACTATACTGTGTCATCGTCATCTTTATCACGTGGAGTGGGTATATTCCACTATACGTGGCTACCTACCTACTACAACTACCACTACAGAGGAACGCGCTTATACTTCATGGTCATCATAGTCGTCGTTATTACGTGTAGTGGGTACATTCCACTATACTGCGTCATCGTCATCTTTATCACGTGGAGTGGGTATATTCCACTATACGTGGCTACCTACCTACTACAACTACTACTATTACTACAGAGGAACGCGCTTATACTTCAAGGTCATCAGCGTCATCTTCATCGTTATCACGTGTAGTGGGTACATTCCACTATACTGCGTCATCGTCATCTTTATCACGTGGAGTGGGTACATTCCACTATACGTGGCTATCTACCTACCTACCTAGCACAACTACTACTACAGCAACTACAGAGGAGGGACAGACCCACACCCTAAGGAGCTTCGCCCCTAAAATTTCCGGGTCCGAGTAAGGATCGAACCCGGGCCGTCGGCGTGGCAAGCAGGTGTTCTACCACACAGCCACGCCTCTGCTTTTAGATGCGAAGCAGCTCTTTGACTCACGTGTGTAACGCCGTACGTTACGTGCGTCCGTACGAATGCGCCGCAACGCGTCCCCTCGCCGTAGGTGTTGGAGCGTTGCCAAGTAGGTCAAGCTCCCCTCGCACGCTTCCCTCGCAGGTGCGCGCTGACGTCACTCTCTCCCTCACCCGCAGCATGCTCGCGGCAGCGCCCGCAGCTTCCGGCTGCTCCACCCGCTCGCAACACCTCTGAACGTGTCACTTCTCTCTCGCTTCACCCTCTCCACCGCCCGCAACGCTCGACCGCACGGCGAGTGGAAACACTCTTTCGGCTCGTTTATCTGCGTTGACGCCCGTTTCAATCGGGTCAACGCCGTGCGCACCGCTGCTGCTTCGCATCCCATCAGGGTTCCCTTCGGAGAGATGGTCCAAGGTTTTTTTTTCTTTCTTTCATGGTATTTATTACAGATGTGCGTAATATACATTCTAGCGAACAAAATACTCAAGGGCACCTATACAAGCGTACATCAGGTTTTGCAGATAACGAAGTTTCAGATAGCAATGTTCCAAATAGCAATGTCTTCTAAAAAGGAATCAGAGCAGTGCACTTCATGAAAAGTGGAAACCAGTCCGGCTGGAACTCTAGCTGTTGATAAAAGTCTTTTAGCTGTAGAGCCATTTGTATAATACAAAATGCAACCGTGATGATACAATTGGTTCCGCGTGTCTTTCTAACATGCGAGTTTTCCATTAACTGTGCATTCCCATTAGTAGGAGCATGTCAATAGGCATAGAATTGCTTTTGGGTGGCACGAGATAACGTATGCTATGACTATGAAAATTTAAATTAATTTGTTTTTTAAAAGCCCTTTGAAGGACGTCCCAAAAGAGGATGGCGTCTTTACAGCTGATAAAACAATGTTCTATAGTTTCTGGAACCTCGCCGAGGCGACAATTAATTGAAGATACAAAAATGCCTTCGCTGCTTAACCAGGTCTTTACAGGTAGCGTTTCTGTGTGCACTTTGAAGAAATATGTTTTGGACGTTGGCTATATAGGCATCTTTTTCACACGGACAAGCACGTCATGTCCAGGTAGTCCACTATATCGAGAGTGGTACAGTGGTGCAGGAAATAACATATCTAATATATCGTTATATAGATCTTTCCTTGAGCTTGAAAACAAATAATCATTAGAGAATCTGACTGTCAGAAAACGCACTGAATCGTGCACTTCACGCATGAATCCTTGCAAATAGGTGGGCGAGACCCAGTTAGCAGACACCACTAAACTTTGCAAGGCCTCGGCGAGATTCACTTGCAAGAATGATCGAAGCAGCGGATGAGCACAGTCCCGAAAGTAGAAGAAACGAGACAACAATTGTTTAACAAACAGGTGGACCAACCCAAGATCACCCGCACAAGCTGGCCTAAAAACATTGTCACGCCTCATTGGTTCATAGCTTGATGACCAAATAAAAGTAGCAAATATTCGATGAAACTTTTGAATATACATCCTGGAACAATGGAGTAATTGCAGTACATAAAATATTTTTGTTGCCAGGAATAGATCACATGCTTTAGCTCTGCCAAAGATTGAAAGGTTATGGGGGATAAACTTCTGGGCATAACGTTTTAAGCTGGGTACACGTTCTTTCCAGTAATGTGCACTTTTCTTATATGCATCCAATGGAACACCGAGATATTTTGGTGGTACAGAAGACCAAGCTATACCCTCGAAATGCGTTGGTTTATAAGTCCATGGGCCAAACCATAGCCCCAAACTTTTAGCAAAGTTCATTCGTGCACCAGAAATGGTTCCAAATTCTCCAATTGTGGACAGCACTGTTCTTATACTGGAAATATTTCTACAAAAGAACGCCAGGTCATCCGCATACGCTAACGCTTTCACCTCATTTCCATAAACACTGAAACCCTCAACTTTTCAAGATCGAATCACGCTCAAGCATAGTGGTTCCAAGTAAAGGGCAAAAATTACACCATCTCGCGCTAAAGAGAACCATGTGTAGATGCGAAGCAGCGGGCGCTAACGCTTACACTGGCGGCGGCGTTGACGCTGGCGCTTATCGCAGCGTTGCGCAAGAGAGAAAACTGGGGAGGCGCAAAGCACGCAGTGATGGAGCGGTGTTTCCTACTGGAACATGCCAATCGCTACTAATGGGCAATGAGAGACAGAAGACTCCGACTGGACACAGAGACCCGCAGTCCGCTTTTAGTTAACGCACACGCTGCGAATATTTATTGTTCAACAACGCACAGGAGAAATCTCCCACCGGCACCACCTTGGAGGTCAAGATCAATTGCCATATATATGGGGTGGCCAATGAACGGTTGTGCAACGCGAGCAGTCGGTGTTTTCAACCAAGAAACTCGCTAGCAGACGCTGCCTTCGTCGGCGTCGCGAGGCGAGAGAGGGGGAGCGTAGGAGAGGAGAGAGAGGGGGGACGCGCATGCGCAGTGGGAGTGTGGACGCCGCGGGTAGAGATGCTTAGAGGAGAGAGGGGGGGGGGGAGCGTAGGAGAGAGGGGGGACCCGCATGCGCAGTGAGGGTGTGGTTACCGCGGGGGAGGGACGCCGAGGTGGGAGAGAGGGCGAGAGGGGGGTTTTTATTTTTATTTTTAAAGGGTTTGCGCATGCGCAGTAAGGGTGGTTACGCCGCACACCACCACCACCACCGGATTAAGCTTCGCCATAAGATGCTTCACATCTAAAAGCGGTGGCGACAACGGACAGCCTTGTTTTACAGAAGAGAGGATCGACACAGGCTTTGAAAGTTGACCATTAACAATCAAACGAGTCGAACAATCATTGTACCACAATTTTACGCCTTTAAATATAGTGGAGCCAACGTTTGCATGATCGAGAAGGGAAAACAAGAAAGAATGGCGAACCCGGTCAAACGCCTTCGCTAAATCGACTTGTAGCATTGCCAG
>JALIZH010002764.1:0-42558 GCA_030522465.1 Rhipicephalus appendiculatus
TGGACGCAAGTGCACCATGAGCGCGGCATGTAAATCGCGCTGTACATGACATGCATGTCGTGATTTTCATGTTACCACCTGCCATTTATGTTCGTCATAGAGTCACGTCGCGCAATACCAAATTTGGTGTATATCAAGTAGAGCACTGCACGGGCCGGGATTTTCGGCCCGGGCACGGAACTTGTTTAAACTTACCCGCTCGAGCCCGGCTCGGTGACTCAAAGCGAGACCCGGGCCCGGCCCGTGCTCGAGGAAAAAATTCGCCTACCCGGCCTGGCCCGGCCCGACCGCAGATCAGGCGCGACTGGGGCCCGAGCCAATAATCTAGGTGGTGTTGTCCGAACACGGAATCGACAACAAGGCGTTTTAAGTGGCAAATATCCATGCTTTGGTGGCGCATGCTTCGCTAACAGTTATACTTTAACCTACGGTAATTTCTTGTAAAACGGGGCTCACGGTGGAAACAGCTGATCTGATATACTGGATGCAATGAATGTTTGCTTGGCAGTGTTACACCGTACCTACTTTTTCTGCAAATACTATGGAGATGCAATCAAGGCTTCGACGGACACCCGTTTGGTCGGGAAGAATCATAGAATAAAAAGACGAGGACACCGACCACAAGAGAATAAAAATCTGTTGACGTTGCGGGACCCATAATGGGAGCCTTGTTCACAACATTTGTGAACAAGGCTCCCTGGGGATCATCAAAAGCATTTTGCAGCAGAAGTTGTAGCCAGGAAAGTGATTTGCAGCAGGAAGTTCAGTTTCAATACAGAGGACACAAGGAACAGAGCGCTCTCTTCCCCTTCTTTACAATGCGGTCTATTTAAATTTAAAGCATGCTCTAACGACAAAGCCAATCGTGCACCCTTCTGGATATGTAGGGCCTGTCTTCGGCAGAGTAGCACTTTGCCACAGCAAGAGGAATAGACAAAAACAGCCAAATTCATTAGGTTGTTGTAACTACACTAGCCTAGACAAAAAATTATAATGAACCGCGTGCACCACGTGTACTTTTAGAAATACGTATAAGCAGCCGAAAGGAAAAAAGAAATATTATTTGTCATAGCATTTTTTCATCTATCACACCGCTGCTAGTATATACACTCCATCAGTTTTTTGTGGCACATTTGACAGCTTGTTTCTTGACATGTCATTTTGCAAAAAAAAATCAAATTATCAAAAGATACCGACTTGAGCACGCCATGCGCTGTTGCATCACATACCCTGCCGCGCTAAAGTTTCTCGCACTCCTTGCGCTAGCCGCAGGGGCGTACATCTGCCCTGCGAATTGTGAAGGCGTCGCCAGTCGTTGTTTTACAGCGAAAGCTGTATATGGCTAGGAGAAACGAAAAACCGCTCGGCATCTGTGTCACGAGCGGTCTCCATTGGCTGTGCTATCAGTTACGTCGTTCTGAGCGTCGTACCCAAGCTCTGCAATCGTCGTACCCAAGCTCGCGCGCCATTGGCGCGCGAGCTTGGGTACGACGATTGCAGGGTCAAATGCTTGCAGCAGCGGCGCCCCGAAGAAGCGGCGTTGCGGGCAGAACAGCGTCTACGTGATGATTGCGGGAGCGCGTTCGCCGGGGCGGACGCCCGCTTTCGGCGAGAGTTTCTCCAGCGGCACTTTGGCTTCGGCTGCGACGTCTGTGACCGCCTGTGGTTCGACCACATCCTGGCAACGATAATTGTGGAAGGCTTCAGTGCAGCGCCGGGTTGAACCCACTGCTAAACACCGGGGCCTCACATTTCAGCTTCGCTGGTTAACCATTTGTACGGAGTGCTTGGGCGGTGATTTTTTAACTTCAGCCACTGGAGCAAATTTATTATGTCTCTGCGGAATTCTGCACAATGAACATAGCCGGCCAGCTCATCACTTCCTTACTCTTGTTCCCGAACGTCGTGCCACTCTTCAATGTCATCTATAAAACTCCTCTTTGAGGGCTTCTCCTTGCAGTTTTCAGCAGTGTATGTTATGCATGCTTTGCACTGCGCTCTGTCTTTTTTTCATATTCTAATGGTGTACGCCTTCCTAACGATGTTGTACTGATAAAAAGTGGTCGTTGGACTATGCGGGCATACGACTGACACGAGGTGGACGAAGAGTTCTCGATCTATTTTTGGGGTTTGTTGCAGTTTGATCATGAAGGCGCGAATAAGCTTTTCGACGCTTACTCATTGGGTGCAAATACAGACATTGCCCGGCATGGGATTCGTAATTGTCTATTTTTAAGCCAGAAATTTCGTAAGCGAATATACTTAGCCCGACGCCTTGTTTAATGGGCCTATGCTATTCCTGCACATTCCAACGCTGTTGCGACACTATCATGTATCTCTCGCACTATATAGCGCAGGAGTCTCAAACACAGTGGCGTAGCCAAGGGGGGGGTTGGGGGGTTCAAACCCCCCCGAAATTTTTCAGTTTTGCTTGCGTATATACGCACGCACACATACAAACGCACGCACGAACATACAAAAAGCATGGTTGAACCCCCCCCCCCCCCCGAAAAAAAATTTCTGGCTACGCTACTTCTCAAAGCACGCGGCCCGCGGCCCGCACACGACTGCCTTCGTCCAAATTTTTTATTTTCCTTATAAGTACGTCCTTAAGCTACACAGACATGACAGGTCTAAAGCATTTTCATGTGAGGCACACCATGCGTCTAGCTTGCTTTCATACATAACCTTGAAAGAAAACTATATTTCAGAATCGGCGTCCAGATTTTAGTCATTTTGGAGATAGGATATGTTGTTGGAATCTCGCCACCAAATACCCTTCACAGACGACCGATATACAAGATATGGAAAAGACCTTTCAAAAGGCAAATTAGGTGACATTTGGTACAAACAATTCCCCACCCCCCTCCTACCCACTCTCTTTGCACGTGCGGAAGTAAATTTTCGTGAATGCAGACCGTTATCTGATGCGAGCTTCAGACTCCTGCTATTGCGGAAGAAAACGAAAGCTGAGACGCTTACAATGTGGGCGCATAAAGCAGGCTGTGCATGTCCATCTTGCGTGACATGACCACTGGGAGCCGGGACGGAGCCACGGAAAACAGATGTCTTTATAGAGATTCTATGTGACGAGACTCCGTGCAGTCCTTTCGTTTTAGAAAACGGCTGGAAGATTCAAGAACGCTTCCCAGCTTTAGAGCTCTTGCGATGATAGGTTATAAATTTATTATATTACTTTCATTATTCTGATCACAGAATAACATATAAATTAATAAAGAAATGCGAATAAAGCCCAGAATAGCCAGATGTTAACTATGTAAGCGTATGGTCTATTTGCTTTTAGCTCGTCCGTTTCAGATGAATCAAGTATCTCCATATGCAAGATGCAAAACAAGTTCAGTACTTGTCCATCATAGAACTCCAAATACCTTGCCCCACATAAAAGACTCATTTTTTCGAGAGAAAATATGAAACATATATGTATGCGCAACGTTTTTGGAACAAACTTAAAGGGACACGAAACAGAAGAATAGTTTTTTCTATTATAAGCAAATTACTCTATAACAATTCCAAAATAACCACGCTCGCCATGACAAGACTTGGTAAGCGCGAAAATGCGCAAAAAGAAAACGTGGGTGGCGACACCACCTTGAAATTCGTGCAGCAAAAGTCGTCACGTCATAGATTCTGGCGGCGTCTACTGGGGCCTACGTAGATCCTAATCGGTAAAAATGAAGTAAATTGACCTCTGAGTGGCCCATAGACTTAACACACCAATTTTCAGGAAATTTTGAAGAGCCAGTGCCCCCAAAATAGGACGAATACAGTTTGAAATCCATGACGCCACGTTCGGAGATTTCAGGGCGAAATTCTAAAATAAAACTTTGACCCTGATTTTCTCCTCTATCAATAAACTTATGATGGTGAAATGAATGACATTCGAGTTCTCAGAGAACACTTTGTTAGTCTAAACTGAGTCAGTGTTTCACTTTAGCGTCCCTTTAAGAACTGTGGAAAGTCCATGCCCGGCCCGGCCCGAGCCCGCCACCTCAAACCCGGGCCCGGCCCTAAGCCCGGAGCTTCAGGCCCGAGCCCGGCCCGGGCCCGCCGTGAAACCTACTTTACCCGGCCCGGCCCGGGTTTTCGGGTAGGCCCGAGCCCGTGCAGTGCTCTAATATAAAACTAGCGAAACGGCCGTCAGCGCATCATGGGCGTGGCATGTAAATCATGTTGTACATGACATGCAAGTCATGATTTCGATATTATCACCTGTACTGGACCACAATGGGCAGTGGGGATGGGGCTTACAAGAAAGAGGACAACTGGTCTGTCATAAAAGCCTTTGTTCCGGTGCTGTCCCCTGTGTTCTCGCTGCTCCGCTCTACCATCTGAGAGCTTGCTTACCTAGAACGTCTCTTGACATTTGGTGGAGGTGCTGGGTTATTTATTTTGGTATTACCTGTTATTTATGTTGGTCATGCAGAAATGTCTCATCATACCAATTTTTGGATATATCAAGTTAAGGAAACGGCCGCAGGAGCACCACGGCCATGGCGTGTAAACCACGCCGTTCATGACAAGTTAGCCACGATTTTCATGACTAGTCAGTCATGTTCGTCATACAGCCATGTTATGTCATACCAAGTTTGGTATAAATCCCATTAAGGATACGACCATGCGAGCACAAAGTCATAGGTGGCTAGATAGATAGATAGATAGATAGATAGATAGATAGATAGATAGATAGATAGATAGATAGATAGATAGATAGATAGATAGATAGATAGATAGATAGATAGATAGATAGATAGATTGTGGGAATCGAGAGCGCCCTCCCCCCTTGGCGCCTCGCTCCCCGCTAGCGCGTGCGCCGGCCCCGCGCGGCTCAGGTGCACGACATGCTAGAAAATTCCACTGTACACGCCGGCCCTCATTGGCCGCCAGTGACGGCCCCCTCTACACTGTGAGCTCGCTGCTGTCTGGCGCTTGGTCGCCGTGGAGGAGATGCTCGCACGCCTGCAACGAAGAAGTCATGCTCTGCCTTTGCGGGCGACTTCCCGTTCGTGCTTCGGTGGTTTCCCCTTTGTGTGGTAGCCGTGGCGCCGCAGGCTGGTGTACTCGATCGGTCTTGCGGAGTTACCCGAACGGCCCGCTATTCCGTGATAGTCGCACTGTGCCGCATCTTGGGTTAATAAACCCGTGTTTGTTGACGAACTGCCTCGAGTGCCATCTCTGCGCCGTGTCGGAGAGTCGACGAACCCGGCCGTAGCGTCTTTGTGCGCGACGGCAGTGGAGAACGTCGCGTCCTTTCCCGGTCGCTTCATAGGGTAAGCTTCACTAGCAAACCTATCCCCACAAGATAGATAGATAGATAGATAGATAGATAGATAGATAGATAGATAGATAGATAGATAGATAGATAGATAGATAGATAGATAGATAGATAGATAGATAGATAGATAGATAGATAGATAGATAGATAGATAGATAGATAGATAGATAGATAGATAGATAGATAGATAGATAGATAGATACGCTCAAAGTCGCTGAAGTTCGCTAAGAAATGCTTCGCATTTAAAATTCATACTCACAACTAGCGCCTCCTCTATTCTTTCAATGCCAGCCAGATGCACCCGATCCAGCCGTTCACCACCATTTCCTCTAGCCTTTTCCTACTCTCGCCCATTGCCTAGCCTTCGCGTGTGCTTTGCGTTCATGGGGGAGAGTACCCTTTCGGTGGTGCCTCACGACAGAAATTTGATGAAGCAATTTTTTGTTCAGTTGTATACAGATGCGTGGGGCGGCGTCTTGCGTCCCTCGAGTTCACTGTGTTGGCGGTCACGCTGTCTCTGCAAGAGACACGGTATTTTGAGATAGCGCGTCGTCGTTCGTAGCGCCATGCGGGCAACCAATGGGGACGCATCACTGCGACGCTGCAGTGCATGCGCTGCCTTTAAGAGGCGCCACACTAGCGCTGTGAAGCGGCGGCGGCATTGCTTCGAGCCACAATGAAAGGAGCACGAAGAAACAATTCTGACAGACGCATGATATCGGAGAGGGAAAGCGCTCGGACGCACGTGTGACGCAAGCAGCCCTACCCTTTATGTGGCGTCGCATCACGACCACTCCCTGAACTAAGGCTCCCATTGAGGAGCGAGCATTTGCACTGGCATTGAAAACAATAGAGGAGGCGTTGTCACAACCATGTATAACGTCACCGGTGGTTCCCCGATACATGAACCAGATTGTTACCTAATGTAGTGCGCCTCGGTTTAATTCTGTATCAAACTGGTACTTATGTCTCTTCAAAATAATTACCTCATTGAATTTCGGTTCGCACCCACACCTGTTAACACGCGAAGCTAAATGAGCGCACCCTCTGGTTTTCAATGAGTGCTCCTGTTCTTTCGACCTAATGTTCACACACCTACCCGTTTGTCCGATGTAACACCCCCCCGCACGTTAAAGGGATCGAATATAGCACTCCCATATTACATGGCCCATGCTTTTTCTATGTCGTATTTTACAAGCGTTGTCATCTTCTTTTTCGTATATTTTTTATCTTGAATTTTCTAGGAAACTCTAGCCAGCCTATTGGGGGGCATACAAAGCAACATTTACGAAGTATCTTGCACCTACATTAATCACGCCAATGTGATAAACGATGAACATAAGGAATTGAATGTAAACATTTCGACAGAAATCTGTCTGGCTGGGTGGAATATTTAAGAGGTTGAAATGGCTCCAGCCAAGTTTTGAGAGAGCCCGACGTTTCGGGACCGATTCGGTCCCTTCCTCAGGGGGTGCCTTCTTAATGGTAATTGAAGTAATTATGTACACGGCTCATAATTCACAGTTAAAGAGCCGTGTACTTAAATTACTTCAATGGGTGAAAGGTGGAAAGCCATCAGGGGAAGTAGATGGCCGTAATAAAGAAAGAAAATCGGTCACAATTCCTTATGTACATCGTTTTTCACATAGCGTGAAGAACGTAGGTGCAAGATACGGCATAAATGTTGCTTTGTTCGCCCCCAAGAAGCCGGCTAGACCTCGCAAGAAAATTCAAGATAAAAAAGCCGGCAGATCCCACGCACTGTGGGAATCGATGTAATGCCAAGCAGCCAGGAAGGAGCAAATCATGCTTTACATAATTTGCATGTCATGTTTTACATGTTAGGACCTGTCATTTATGTTCGTGATACAGTCATGTCACTCAATACCAAATTTGGTGTATCTCAAGCTAACGAAACGGCCGCGAGCACGCCATGAGCGTGGCATGCAAGTCATGACGCACATGACAAGTCATGATTTCCATATTACCACTTGTCATTTATGTTCGTCATACAGTCATGTCACTCAATACCAAATTTGGTGTATCTCAAGCTAACGAAACGGCCGCGAGCACGCCATGAGCGTGGCATGCAAGTCATGACGCACATGACAAGTCATGATTTCCATATTACCACTTGTCATTTATGTTCGTCATACAGTCACGTGACTCAATACCAAGTTTGGTGTACATCAAGCTAACGAAACGGCCGCGAGCGCGCCATGAGCGTGGCATGCAAGTCATGTCCCTCATGACATGTCATGATTTCCATATTGCCACTTGTCATTTATGTTCCTCATACAGTCGTGTCACTCCATACCAAATTTGGTGTATCTCAAGCTAACGAAATGGCCGCGAGCGTGCCATGAGCGTGGCATGCAAGTCATGTCGCTCATGACATGTCATGATTTCCATATTGCCACTTGTCATTTATGTTCCTCATACAGTCATGTCACTCAATACCAAATTTGGGGTATCTCAAGCTAACGAAACGGCCGCGAGCACGCCATGAGCGTGGCATGCAAGTCATGTCCCTCATGACATGTCGTGATTTCCATATTGCCACTTGTCATTTATGTTCGTCATACAGTGACGTCACTCAATCCCAAATTTGGTGTATATCAAGCTAACGAAATGGCCGCGAGCGCGCCATGAACGTGGCATGCAAGTCATGTCGCTCATGACATGTCATGATTTCCATATTGCCACTTGTCATTTATGTTCCTCATACAGTCAGGTCACTCAATACCAAATTTGGTGTATCTCAAGCTAACAAAACGGCCGCGAGCGCGCCATGAGCGTGGCATGTAAATCAAATCATGTTGTTCATGACGTGTCATGATTTCCATATTGCCACTTGTCATTTATGTTCCTCATACAGTCATGTCACTCAATACCAAATTTGGTGTATCTCAAGCTAACGAAACGGCCCCGAGCACGCCATGAGCGTGGCATGCAAGTCATGTCCTTCATGACATGTCATGATTTCCATATTGCCACTTGTCATTTATGTTCGTCATACTGTGACGTCACTCAATCCCAAATTTGGTGTATATCAAGCTAACGAAATGGCCGCGAGCGCGCCATGAGCGTGGCATACAAGTCATGTCTCTCATGACATGTCATGATTTCCATATTGCCACTTGTCATTTATGTTCCTCATACAGTCATGTCACTCAATACCAAATTTGGTATATCTCAAGCTAACAAAACGGCCGCGAGCGCGCCATGAGCGTGGCATGTAAATCAAATCATGTTGTTCATGACATGCACGTCCTTATTTGCATATTACCACCTGCCATTTATGTTCGTCATACAGTCACGTCACTCAATCCCAAATTTGGTGTATATCAAGCTAACGAAACGGCCGCGAACGCCCCATGAGCGTGGCATGTAAATCATACTTTTCATGACAATTTAGTCATGATTTTCATGATATGACCAGCCATTTATGTTCGACATACGGTCATGTTATGCCATACCAAATTTGGTATAAATCCCATTAACGATACGGCCAGGAGAGCACAAAGTCGTAGGCGGATAGATAGATAGATAGATAGATAGATAGATAGATAGATAGATAGATAGATAGATAGATAGATAGATAGATAGATAGATAGATAGATAGATAGATAGATAGATAGATAGATAGATAGATAGATAGATAGATAGATACGCTCAAACTCGCCGAAGTTCGCTAAGAAATGCTTCGCATTTAATATACGGAAAAGGAGATGACAAAGTTTGTAAGATAAGACACAGAAAAACAACACGTGCCCTGTTATATGGGAGTGGTATATTCGATTCCTTTAACGTGCGGCGGTTGTTACATCACACATACGGGCTGGTGTGTGAACATTTGGTTGAAAGAAGACGAACACTCGTTGAACACTAGAGGGTACACTCATTTGGTCAGAAACAGGCCATTCCACACGATATCGGCGACACGCTAATAGTTGCCCCTATTCCCCGAAATATGCACCCCGAACATAACGGGGGGCCGACGCCGGGCTCGTGCTAAGGCCCTGCTGCGCTCCTTCGGTGGGGAGAGGACTGCGCGCTTCGTGGACGCGGCAGAATACGCACACAAACACCGGTTCGCGGCGGTAGTCGTAGACGTTAACTCCCGACTTACGCACGCGTGTAGTGTCAGTAAGAAATATCCAGACACAGCGGAAGAGGTTGCGATTGCGCTTGCTCTTACCGATCCCATCTGCGAAGCAGTTCTTAGCGACTCACAAACCGCGGTCCGTAACTACGCGCGGGGGTGCATTTCCCCTGAAGCTCTCCAGATTCTAAGGAAGGCTGGTCGACAGCATTACAATAGCACCGTTATCCTATGGTTCCCAGCACACGTCGCCACCCCCCATCGACGCGGGCGCCCCTAATTCGAATGAAGTGGCACACCGCTATGCGCGAGAAATGACCCGCCGCGCAGAGTCGGATACCGCCTCGTCGAGTTCGGACCTCCTGGTACAAAACATGCGAGAACGCCTAGTCAGGTACAACGACATAACCAAGCACTACCAGTTAGGCAGGCGGATATTGCCGCCACCTCACCCTGAGCTGAAACGACTCCAGGCAGTCGTCTGGCGACAGCTGCAGACACACACCTTCCCCAGTCCGGTGCGAATGCGGCACATTTTCCCCGCGCAGTACCCGAATGCCACTTGCAAATTATGTCAGGCAACTAGAGCGACGCTCTCACACATGTTATGGGAGTGCCCTGTTACAGCAGCTAAAATGGCAGTAGCTCCGGAATGCTCTCGCGTCGAAGTGGGCAGCCGCTCTGCGCAGCTCCAACTTCAAGACACAAGAATGGGCAGTCCAGTGGGCCCGCGAGGCGGCGTTGAGGCAAGGCCTCGAAGTCCCCTCATGGGAGACCTGAGCCCGGGTTAAACATCGCCGGACTTTCAATAAAGTTGTTTCCATTCATCCACTCATTTCACTTCGCATGTTAACAGATGTGGGTGCGCAGCGAATTTCAATGAGGTAATCATTTTGAAGAGACATGAGAACCAGTTTGATAGAGAATTAAACGAGGCGTACTACATTATGAACCATTCTGGTTCATGTATCAGTGAACCATCGTTGACGTTACATGATTCTGAGTATGAATTTTTCGACCAGTACATGTGACTTTGATGTACGTACAATGTTTTTTTTGTGTTCGCTTGGTATTCTATTGCTACGCAATGATTCTTGCGCTCCTTCAGTTTGCGCATGCGGGAAACATACGGGGATGTTGTTATAATTATCGTTTCCGAAATAAAAAAAAGCTAGTTGTGAGTCAGCGCTGTGTGTTCGTGCTCCTTCTGTTCTGTGTCTGTGTGTGGTTGCGCTGCCGGCCCATCATGAAGTACAAACAAGTAGCTCAAGTTTCAGTCTCGTTATAACCAGGTTTATGACATAATGGAAATTGATAGATAAGATGTTTGTAATCAAACACAGAAACACTGTTTAATACTCAGTATCATGGCGTGTCAGGATGATCTTGATAATGGTGTTAAAAGGTGTGTAATTTGTATGCATGAGACTGTGTAAGCGATTTAACAATCTAGCTATTATGTATCCTACGTGTTGCTTAACATAACTTCCCCTCAATGTAGGGATCTGCTGGCGTCGCCCACGCACGTTAGAATTTCTATTCTCTGGCGTGCTTCGAAGACAGACTTTTTTTTCCTTAACCCACTGCAGAAGTTTGAACTGATGTAGTTTTTTTTACCTTTATATATGAACATTTCCCAAATAGTGGTTTAATATTTCAGTCCCGGACAGTACCGTGGCATTGTTTGAACGCTCGTAAAGCTCTTTTTTTCAAGAACTAGTGCTTTTAATTGCTTGTTTGCATGGTAGCACCCCATACAAAACACGGCATATCATTTTACAGTATAAAAATGCGTAATATAACTATTTCTAGCCATATTGGTAATGCTGGATTGAGCTTGTGTAAACGCCTAGCGCGTTGGTTTGTCTACAGTGTATCCCACAGCTATCAGTAAACCACACTCCTAGAAAATTCTGACTGGTGACTTGCTCTGTCTATCTGCCCTCAAATAAGACAGTCTAAATACATTTAGGCGGCTTACTAGTAGGAGCAAATACCACGCATTTGGTTAGTTGCATGGTTTGTTTCATTCCAAGAGCTGTTCACTACCCACCCTCAGCCCCGGAATGCCGCAGGCCAAGAGCAGGCCGTTGTAAGCAGTACGTCATGGCTTCGTTTTCATTCATGCATCCATTGCGAAGACTGTTTCCCTCTTGCGAAGCTTCTTTCCACAGAAGGGGGGCGGGGGGAGGGTTCTGCAGTAAATGCAGTGAGGGAATTCAAAAATTCATTAAAAGAGTATTTGTTAAAATTTTTATCTTCCCTGTTTCTTTAGTTGTACTAGAGTTGTGTTTCTAGATACTGTATTTGTTTATGAAATTTCTGGCTTTTTGGTTTCATGCGTTTTATTTATTTATTCTGATGTGCGTATTGCTTTACATATACTTTATTGTTCAGACAACCCGCCACGGTGGTGTACTGGTTATGGTGCTGGACTGCTGACCCGCAGGTCGCGGAATCGAATGGCCGCGGCGGCCGCATTTTTGATGGAGGCGAAAAGGCTCGGGGCCCGTGTATGTGGATTTAGGTGCACGTTAAAAAACCACAGGTTGTCGAAATTTCCGGAACCTTCCACTGCGGCGCCTCTCATAATCTTATCGTGGTTTTGGGACGATAAACTCAAACAATTATTATTATTTATTGTTCAAACTGCTGCTAAACCCTGTACTATCTATATGGAACCTTTACCCAGAGTGCCTTTGTGGGGTAGGATTTTGCGACTCACGTCGGTATGTTTTATGCATTGTAAATAACACGTTATGTAACAGTAAGATTGATTGATTGATTGATTGATTGATTGATTGATTGATTGATTGATTGATTGATTGATTGATTGATTGATTGATTGATTGATTGATAAAGAAACATGACTTCGGCAGTGAGCGAAGCGACCTTTGTGGTGTTTATCACCTCATCGCAAAACAAGCGGCCAGACCAGAAAGTACACAGGTATACGATGCCTGCAAAGAGAAGGGCGCTCGACCGCGCCCGAACGCGCCCGGCTGAGCTAAGTACGGTTTTATCTATACTCTATCTCAGAAGTACCTTGCAGCACTGTGGAAGCTGCAAGGCTTGTTAGCCAATAGGAAAGGCGAAAGCTCCTCAAGACATGTTCATCCGCGACGCGTCGTCTGCTCGTCGTCTCTTTGGCGTCGGCTCGCGTGCCTTGTCGATAGCTGCTCCCTGCTGTTAATATAACAAGCAAAAACCTCTTCGGGAACGCCACCTCGCCGTTTCTTTGATGCTCAGAAGCCCAATTGTACACGGCGCGTTCGCTAGCGTTTGTGAGGGACGCGGTTCTTCTTTTTTTCAACAGCGTTCATATTGGCGCTTTCAACGGGTTCTTTTTTGACAGCACCAAATGCATTACGCTACTACTCTTGCTTCTTTCGGAAAATACTAGATGTTTGACTTAAAACGCTCCGCAGATTCAGTCAACGCACTTTCAGCGGCCATCACGTACCGTTCTTGAGTGGAACAGCGTATTATTGGCACAGAAAACAATATACACATTCAGGGTGTTTCGCATCGTCAACGCATCAACGGAGCTAATGTTGTGGTGTCATCTGTTCAGTTGCCATCAAACCGCTTTTACCGATCGGCACTGCCTTGGTAGTCCTAGTAGCATCAAAACAAACGAGCAATCTAAATAATAGTGAAAAAACATACCTGATGTTTTGCCCTCAGCGTTAGATGAGACTAAGCGATGACAGATTATACCACTTATTTCTTGCTCTCCGGGCAGAAAGCCAGTAAAAAGCACGAATTCGGATCGGCCTGGGGTGTATGGGGGCTGCCATGTTGCTGTGCGTCATCGTGGTTAGGGTGGCTATTACGATTACCCGCCTGTAATACTTTCGAAAATGCGAAGTGCATTCATGAAGGGCCTAAAGTAACATCTATCGCTATAACGCATCATGTAAGACGCACAATGAAAACCCTTGTGCCTTGTTGACAATGAAACAATTACGCCCGGAAGTATATTATGTGCTGCGCAAGGATACTGCCTGTGTACGCCTCGTAGCTTTGGCAGTGCTGCAAGGTATTTGTGAGATGGAGTATAGGGACCTTAAAGTACGGAGCCATGCAGCGACCCCCCCCCCCCCCTTCCCCCCATGAGACTATCGCGGAAAGAAAGACCACCGGCGCGTTTCCTCTCCAACGTTACTTTAATAAACTCAGTTTAGAAGCTCCGTATCTCCGCCAGCGGAGGAGGGTTGTCCGAACGGCGGTCGCGAGAACTAGCGGCGCTGCAGTCAACTCTTGCGCTACTCTCAGCGCATCGTCTGCTACGGCGGCGAACTGCGGCGGTCCGCCGCGCTGTTGCTCGCGGTGGCTTTCTAGTTGTACTATTATCAAACATAAACATTTATCATGCTTCTTGTCAGCATTCTCGCGTCGCATTTGTGGACTGCTCATGTGGACTGCGCATACGTTCACCTGTATGCGTTGGCCCGGATACGTTGCTCATTGGTTGGCTAAGAATCGATATCCGGCCTATATTTGGGCTGTTTACATTGCGTTTAACTTCCAAGTAGGGGAGGTTCTAATCGAATGAGATTTTTCAGCATAGTTTTTATGACAATCGCTACCATTTTAACCACAGCCGTCTTACCTAGACGAAAAACGACCCAAAACGTTTGCAAAAGCCTTTGCAAACAAGTTGACTTACTGGGAATACAAAAACGTTCTAGAAAAAACAGTACTCATGTTTTCTACTATTTGCAAAAAAAAAAAAGACGTTCACGAAATAACAGTACCCATGATTTACACTGTTTACCAGACAGTGTAAATCACGTCCGGTGTTCCCCAAGGCAGTGTGCTGGGACCATTACTCTTTCTAATATACATCAACGACTTGCCCGCTAACCTTTCATCCTCAGTTAGGTTGTTCGCGGACGAGTGCGTCATCTACCGCAATATTCAATGTGTTGACGATCATTCCGCTCTCCAAAATGACCTTAATCTAACCTTCAGGTGGTGCGAAACTTGGCAAATGTCCCTTAACGCCTCTAAATGCAAGTTAATATCGTTCACTCGAAAGCGTACTAACTCATCATTTCTCTATACAATTAATAACACCGTTGTTTCAGCCACCCCATCGTACAAATATCTCGGCGTTCACCTTTCATCGGATTTATCCTGGACTACGCACATTGCAGCTATCTCATCAAAAGCCTCCCAATCTCTCGGCTATCTGCGTAGAAACTTGCGCAAAGCTCCTTCTAACGTACGTGCACTATCATATCTTACCTACATTCGCCCGCAACTAGAGTATGCATCATCCACATGGTCACCACATCAAGATCACCTTGTCCGTATGTTGGAAGCCATCCAGAATAGGGCAGCTAGATTCATCTCTGGAAACTACGACTATCATTCAAGCATCACTCTAATAAAACAAGACCTCTCATTTCTGTCACTACAGCAACGCCGCGTCATTGCCCTTTTATGTTTGTTCCATAAATACATTTACAATAATAAATTTCACTGTTTGCCGCTTCATCCTCCTCTGCGCACATCTCGGCGCATTCACAACGCACGTGGTTTCATGTGCATTCATGGTAACACGCTGGCATTTAACTCATCACCATTACCTCGAGTCATAGCCCATTGGAACGGTCTTCCAGATCACATTGTTTCAATCTCTAATCGTGAAACTTTTCGTGATAACCTAATTTCGTTTCGTTTTAGTACTGTATAACTTTGTTGCACCTTGCTGTTTGTAACATTTGTTTTGTTTCTTTTTTTTCTGTTCTTTGATTTTTTTTTTGCTTCTTGTGTGCATTTTTTGTTACAATGTATATACTGATGCACCCCCCTTACTCAATGCCCTTTAATGGGCCTGTAAGGAATTTCGAATAAATAAATAAATAAATAAATAAATAAATAAGTCTTCGCTACGGCTAACAATCGAGGGCACAGTGCAATATGTTACAGCAACTTCACCTTCTTTGGGGCAGCTTTTTCCACCTTTTCAGAAAGCTGTAGTTCCTGGTTCATTTTCTCACAAAAAAAAAAGACATTCTCATCACAATGTAAAAAATCACGACTCTAGCCATCACGTCCTGATCACGAGCGGTACAGCTCAAAAGAGGCAGTGGCAACCACTCCAACTTTTCAAGCACAATCCAAAAGAGGTCACCAACTATTGGGTTTTGGTCAAAGGCCTCTAGACAGCTTTTTCAATCGCTTTTAATTTAAAAAGAAGGCCTCGTGGGGGGATGACGTAAGCAGCCTTTTTGGGATCACATCATCTGAGTGAGTGCACTTTCGTGTGGTTTGGGAGTGGCTGCGCACTCCTTAGGGATACTTGTGAGGGATGGAAGGCAGTCTTCGCACGTTGTTACTTCTTCCATTTTTCTGCGAACGTACCCACAGGTGTAGTACACTCACGGTGTGTTACTTCCCGGTGTGCTACGCTGCTCCGAGAAGCGACACCGACGTGCATGCGTCGCCGGCGCCGATCACATCGTGCGCCGGCCGCAGAAGCAAGAGTTGACTACAGCGCCACTAGTTCTCGCGACCGCCACGCGGACCGTCTTTCCGGCGGAGCTTTGATACTGAGTTTATTATTGGCCGCGAGGATAGAGCTGTGCGCCGCCGCGCCGCGCCGCCGCCGCTGCCTGTTTTTGCTCACGCCGATCGCGCCGCCGCCGAAATTTTCAGAGGGACCGCGCCGCCGCCGCCGCCGCGCAATAACTTCGGCGCGCCGCCGGTAGCCTTTCGTTTTAACCCGAACGGGGAACCGGGACATAAAATACATCACTTCACTTGGCAAGCTTTTCTCGATGTGTCGGTGTAATGGACTCTGCATTCAGCCGCCGCTGATTGGAGGAAGCTCGGCCAGCAGCGTGCCCCCCTCTTTCCGATTCTTCCTCTTCAACGTCAATATTACGTCACGAAGTTTTCACAACTCTTGACTCAAATTAGAGGAACGGAATGTGCTTCAATCATAGAGGGAAAATATAGTCGACAGCACGCCTAGCATCCATAAGTTAACCTCCTCCGAAGCCACTACCACTTCGGGCTCGTGTCACAATTCCCATCATGCTCTTGTTTGTTTTCCTTTTTCATGGTTAGCTCATGTGTAAATAAAAGAATTCACGAGCGAACGGCTCACGTCCACAGACCAACCTCCTCCGACGCCCCTCCCCCCCTCGTGCTCCAAGCTCCGGTGAAAGTTTCGAGCATGCTCCTGTTTCATTTTTTATGGCTGGGGAGATATTCTCGATGTGTCCCCCTAGTGAACTGTCCATTTCAGCCGCAGCTCATTGGCTGGAGTTCAGTGACCAGTGCGCTCCCTGTTTCCGGATCATCCTCCGGAACGTTATTTTGATGCCACAAAGCTTTCACAACTCTCGACACTAATGAGAGGGACGAAATGCGCTTCAACGCAACGAACGCAGCGCCCCGAGATCCACTTTGGGCGTACATCTCGGAGGCTGTGCATAAATTCTGATTGGTAAGCCATCGAATTAATGCGGCCGCCCGTCTAACGCACCCGGTGTGAAGGTCGGTACGCATTCCCTGCATGGTTCTCAAACATCTGGGACACATTCATAAGCAAGTTCAGACTTGACAAACAAGTTCTTGTTCCTGTAAATTTCGTCCACTTTCTTCTTACGCTGGGAATGTGCTGACGGGTTCGGTGCATTGACGTGGTCTATATATATAATATCTGGTGTTCAACGTCTCAAAACCGCGGTATGATTGAGGGGGTGCCGTAGTAGGGGGGCTTCGGAAATTTCGACCATCTGGTGTTCTTTAACGTGCACTGACATCGCACAGTTCACGGGCCTCTGCCATTTCGCCTCCATCGAACTGCGACCGCAGCGGCCGGGATCGAAGCCGCGACCTTCGGGTCAGCAGTCGTCGAGCACCCTAACCGCTACACCACCGTGGTGGACGCATCGACGTGGTCAAGAGCAAACATCACGGCCAACCGCTTTTTCGAGTAACTGAATGCGCTCTGCCGAAATGGACTGTGAACATCAACTTCAGATGGTCACATCGAGAATAGCTCCCCGGAAGTTGCCGTATATATATTTCTTTCCTCCAGAAGTCCCAAGAGTATTGCCTGAGCTCAACGCTGCGGCGGCCTACAGCCTTAAAGGGAGACGATCCAACTCACTGGATAGCATATTCGTGGAGTCTCGGGGCTACTACATTGTACAAAGATAAATCAAATAGATAAGTAATATATATCGATGGTTTAATGCACTTTTTTCCTTCCTTATTTTACTCGAGTAAGTCGATAAATAAATAAAGAAGTAAAGGCAATGAAACACTTACAATAACCGATAGCTGAGCTAATTGGTAGGTATTCATGTTAAAAAGACACGGCGTGAAAACACAAGGGTGAAGTCAAGAGAGTAACCAGTTATCTCTCACGTTGACCATCACGCGCAACTGACTGAACGGTATCGCCTCTTGCCCGGGAATGCGCACATAACTGGAGCAGTTTAAGGGCCCGGGCTGTCGTATGCAGTCATCGCATGCTGTCATCGTATCCTGTCGTAGCTTGACGTAAAGCAGGAAAAACCACAAATAGTATAGCCATCTGTCGCATATTGAGCGCCCGCTCGCGCCAAGGAGAAGCCTTCTTCCTCTAGTTCTTCGAGCACATTGATGATATTAAGTGCAGAGCGATTTAGGGGCCCGGGTTGTTGTATGCTGTCGTATGCTGTCGTCGCTTGGCATAACGCAGGCAAAGCCAGGTATAAAAATAGAAGAAAAGGAATCAAGCAAAAATAGAAAGAGAGAGAAAGAAAGGAAAAAATAGGAAGAATAGAAAGAGCAAGAAAGAGAAATAAATAAATAAAGAGAGAGGGAGAAATCAGTAAACATTGAGAGAAAAAAAAAAGGAAACAGAGAAAAAGAAAGGAAGAGAAGAGGAAAGAAAGAAAAAAAAAACGAAGCGAAACAAAGAAGGCTGCCCAACTCCGCACTTCCTTCACGATTGGTACCACTGGTGCAGAGGTGTTAATTTTTTTTTTTTTTTTTTGTCTACCTTCTTTTCCGCCGCTGTACGATTTTTCAGGCGGCGGCGTTTGCGGTGTCTGGACTACTTTCTTGCGTCCGTGTTTGCACACCCTGTCTTTATAACGGCCCCAGTACAGCCTCTGAAAACACAATATCGAGTGCGGTATTCTCCCTTGGCATTACGCCAGAACGGTGATTCACGTGACATGATAGAGCAAATACTTTCTATTGGTCCATATACGAGAAATATCCGTTGTGAATTGTTTCCTACCCTGCTTTGCCATGCATTTGCCCACCCGTTCTTCCTCACCTCGCATCATTACCGTGCGCGATGAACTTATTTTGCACTGTTTTGTGAGTTTCCGATTACGCAAGGCGAAATAACAGAGTGCAGCAAACAAGCTCGAAATTCTGATGGGCTCAACGCTTAGTGCTCCAATTGTACACGTGCTTAATGAAGAAATAAGTGTCGAGGAGATATGGAATGGAACGAATGGAAGAGGAACCGGATTATTTGATTCTTCCAACGGACGGACTCTTTACAGTGAAGACGATGCAGCTCTCCAAAAAATAGGCCAACCCGCTTCCACGGTAACTGTATACTTTTTGATTGCGATAACAATTATATGGACACTCTGTGCAGGTTTTCATTGCCGCTGTCATATTCCGTATAAAGCCCAAATCGGTAACTTTTGTTCGCGCATTGCATGCTGTACCCGCTAGCAAAAGCTCGCGAGCGCTAGCGAGGAACACGGCTGAAGCATAGATGAAACAAGCTGCCCATCTCCATCGTACGTAGGGCGCATGCGATTACATCACACCACGTGCGAGGCCTGCCATCGGTTGCTCTCAACAAGAAAGGAAGCCTTGTCCGTCTTCCGCTGGGCGAAGGAACACGAAGAGACGTTGGGGTATCCGCAGCTGTGAACTTGGACTATAAGGGCGCGGTCGCGAGCGCTGGCGCGCGCGCTATCTCGGCAGGCATCAGCAAACGCGTCTCGTATACCCTTCTACACGCTATCATCTCACCGCGTCGTGCTGTGGCCACTGATACGACAAACTGCATGAGAACTGCTTTTTTCCCGGGAGCGGCCGTATTCCCATCCACCAGTGTTTTGCGGTTTCGCGAGATCGGATGAAAAAGAGTTAGCTGCTAGCCTTAGTTTGTTATCACATTACGACATGTTGCTGTCGCATTTACTGCTTCGCCCTTTCGGGGAAACAGTTTTTTTTTCAAAATTCATGAGACAAACTTCTATCCCCACAAACTCTTGAATCATGAATCTACCCCCCCCCCCCGGCGCCGCGCCGCCGCCGATCCGATGAACCCCGCGCCGTTGACGCGCCGCCGCCGGAGGTGGAAACACCGGCGCGCCGCCGCCGACGATTTTGGGTCCGGCGCACAGGTCTACGAGAGGAGTTACAGAGTCGCCCTCTATCGGACGCACCTCGATTGCGTGCTAGGCAGGATACCGCCGCACGCTCGGCGCGCTACAAAACACCTCGCGAAAGCGCTCCAGGACATCGCTGTGCGTACTTCCGAAGCAAATTATGTTCTTTGTTGTTAAAATAATAATTTTAGACGAACAGAAAGCACAACATAGTTTACAGTCGCTGTCTTTTTGCAGAAAACGGAGCGCTGGCTTCACGCGGTCACCGCGATGGAGACCCCTGAACCGGCTTCTTGCGTGAAATGTATTCAGTCGCTCAGTGCAAACCATGTGAAATATCTTGTCAGAGTAGACTGCCTGTATAACCAAATGGAGCATTACAGAAAGAAGCCTTAAGCCAGGGATCGCACGGATTTGTGGCGACCGAGGGAGCTTTTGCATGTATGTTTGTACTGATGGTGTCGCTTTCGCTACGATCGTGCTTTGGCACCGTGCCGTAAACTTTAGGCCGCGAAATATGAGAATTTGTGAGTACGCAAACAACTATTGTTGCGCGGACGCTACCAGAGCAGTTCAAAAAAAATTTTGTTACAACTAAGACTTCGGCACGCCTATGGCAACACATGATGTCGCGTCCCGACGATTCAACTTTTCTTTTTTTTTCGGTCAAAATTCCTGTATCTTTTAATGTCATTAGACATGTTGCCTCGCACTGCATATTGATCGGTCTTCTAAGCGAGCCGCTGCTTTTGATATTTCCGTGTGTTCGTTTCGTTTAGTGCTATCACAAAGCGTGAGAAAATGTGATGCATTTTTAATATACTCCTTAATTATCGTTCTCTTTGTATTCCACTGAGCTTGCCGCTCTCTGCCAACAACAAATTCATAGACCAAAGCTTTACCACTTAGAGATTGCTGGTGGAAGGAGAAGAGGTCTACAGGGCCATGTAGTAGCATGCAACGCCAAGGAAACGAAAGAAAATGCAGTATCGTTCGCCGGACTCAAACGTCGGTGTGAAGAAGGACCCACATTAACTTGAAATAGCGGTGAAAGAAAGAGAAGTTATTTAGTTATTAAAGCAACCTGCAGGTGCAAAGCAGGGTAAAAACAACGCGTATAGAGTGAAATGCAAAATTTTAATTGCCCAGCATTATTTGGCGAGTTACCCAGCAGTTATGGCAGTATGTCCTGCCTAACGCGAACAGCGCGGCATCTTTTCCATATAAATAAATAAGGCTCCAAGAAAATGCATGGAGTTCGACAGGCCCAACTTGAGTTTGAGAGTGGTACAAATAAATTTGGACCTTTTTAGCACATAGTATTTGCGTCATGAGAATGCACGATTGACTAAAAGAATGTTATTGCTAACACAAATTCAGCCCACATCAGCCGCAGCATTTGACTCGCTCGCTATGTACATCCACCAGCAAACGTCGTGTATAGCTTATGAAGGCGAAAGCCTTCGATGCCTCATCATACGGGAAGATTGACCGTCGGCGTCCCGCGTCGGCGGCATCAGCACAAGTAATGCAAAACAATCACCATCACGTGATGACGTCACCAAATGACGTCATGATGACGTCACAGATTGCCCAAAATTGTGACGTCGTTATGACGTCGCCATGACACCACGTAACGTGATGTCGCATGATGACGTGTTCACACGACATGGTCGCTTTTCACAGCCTCCATGATCGGTGGACCGATCACGGAGGCAGTACAAAACCGCGTTAGGTGCAGAACCTTTTTGGAGCGGGACAGGGAAAATCAATACATCGACTGACAAGAAGGAGAAGAAGGGGGGCTTTCGCTTTCCAGTCATCTTAGGGGAATGCATTAGGAACCCTGTGAGTTATTAAATCCGACGTATCTAAACAATGACTCAAGTATTTACAGCCCATATTGCAGACGCTGAGCACGGGGCCCGACGATCAAGAGGTCGCACGGGAACGTTCTGAGATGGCATCGCTCGAGGTAAAAGGCAGCGCCTTTTCAATCCTGCGGGAGATAAGCACCATTAGTTGGCGGGAAGCGCGCGCGAACGATCGTCTCAGTGCGCGCTTTCTGCTACTCGACATCACAGCCCCGACGCAGCAGCAAAAGTCGTCGTTACGGAAGTGCTTGTTGTACACGCGGCCCGTAGCCGAGGGCTGCTTGCCGGTTCTTAGCTCCACAACCCGCTCTGCACGCAGTTTCTTGTCCCACGGGGCACCAGTGGAGGCTTACAGCGGACTCCGTTGCTTACGTCCCGCACCGAGCAGTAAGAGAAGCATGTTCATCGCTTTCGGAGGCATCCACTCCTGTTACAATGGGTTTAAAATGCGAGAAAACCTCTGCACTGGTACAGACCGCAGTGCAGGTGGAGCTTGAAACTGGTTTACAAAGAACGCGGCAGAGCGGCCGACGCGGCCGCCGAGACCGCGTGATCCTGCCAAGCGCGTCACGCCGACGGTGGCGCCGGCGTTTCCAGTGGTGGCCCTCGAGGCCAATAGTAACGTTGTTTCCTCTCCGCTGGATAAGCGCTCGTCGCCTGCGCTCGCGCGCTTTCACTCGCACATAAAACATACAACGTGTGGGGCTATGTTATCAATTTGAACATTCTACGGGACATCACGGCGGCACGGGCGCCGACGGCAAAAAACGCGCTGAGAGAGTCCATATAATTTCTATCGTCATGAAAACTCTACTTAATAGCGCTCCTGCTCTATTTGGCTACAAACTTCGCAATAAGAAAAATGGCATGGACATTTGGCCACTTTTAGCTTGAGCTGTTTCCAAATCTAACCAACGGCAACCCTGCGTTGGAAGTGGTTTCTTTCGTTAGACTCAGTTCGTTAGACTCAGCCCCATGGCTAGCTCCTTTTAGCGTGTAGCATTTTTTTACAAGCAAAAGTAGAATTCAGAATCGTGCGTATAGCGTATAGACGCCCGTCGGCTGTTGGCCTATGGCATCATCGTTACAAAAAGCATAAGAATTTGGGATGTTGCCTTGCCGGTTATTAGCCGGGTAGCTAACCGCCGGGCGCCTTCTTGCTGTCTCTACATGAAACAGCAGAATTTCCTGTCTCGTCATACCGGTACCTAATCAAATGGCTTACTCCCGCTTTGCGTCATATATACAAGGAACTATAGAATTATCTATCTCTTCTTACTTGCACTTAACCAGACGGCTAACCACCCGTCCTGAGCCTTCATTTAAGACTACGTATACATGTTCACAGAGAACATATACGCGTGCATTTTTCATCTTTGCTAAGTGCCTGTGTTTCTATCAATTCACCAATGAACCAACTGGCTCTTACGCTGTGCGCTCGGTGTGATCTCTTTCTCATGCCTTAAAGGGGACCTGCAGCACTTTTCGATCTGAGTCAGGAAACGCTGCCATTCGTTAGTTGAGGCTCTTGAGAGCAAGTGAGTTGAACATTACAGCGCAGCATGCAGCCTGGAATTTGCAGTTAATTCGCAATGTCAGCTAGCAATCGCTCGCTCTCCTCTTGGCAAATGATTCCACAGTCCAAAATGACTGCGTCATAAACACAGTCCTCGGCTATTGGCTGGATTTGAGCATCGTGAGCTGCGAAGTCCCCATGGCCGCCACGGGATGCCGAGACCTCCTCGCGTGCGCACTGTTGATCACACTGAAAGTAAGTCGCACGTAAGAAGAAAAAAAATGAAAGTGCTCAAGGTCATATGACGCGCGCTGAAGACCGGACGTAGCGCCTTGCCCGTTGTCATCCCCACTTGTGTAGCTTTCAGCGCGCTCGATGTTACGAAAGGAGAGAGAGAAAGAGCTTAAAGCGTACAACCAATCCTTGCAACTGCGCTCGCACATGGCGCACTGTAAAGTTTTTGCGCCAGTCAGTTCATCAGACAAACTCCTTTAATTAAGTCATCCGATTATTGCTTTGAAAAGTGTCGCAGGGCCCCTTTAAGACTTCGAGTGTTAAAACAGAATGTGGTTAACTGCAAAAAATATACCAGGAATCGCGTTTCCCGCACCACAGGTCGTTTTTTTTTTCTACTTTGCTATAGAAAACGCCACAGCACTTTTATACTGCACATATGGTTTGAAGTTTAGTATTTCAAGGTAACGACTCCTCGCGCAATGTCAATTTAGGAATCTCTTGCGAGATATACATTTACATATTTTCAGCACCCGGCACGGTGGTCGAGTGGTTATGGTCTCGACTGCTGACCCGAAGGTTGCGGGATCGAATCCCGGCCGCTGCGGCCGCATTTCGATGGAGGCAAAATTGTGGAGGCCCGTGTACTTAACGTGCATCCAAATCTAAATTTGGGTGCACGGTAAAGAACACGAGACGGTCTAAATTTCCGGAGCCCTCCACTACAGCGTCCCTCATTATCATAGCCTGGTTTTGGGACATAATACTTCGACAACCATAATTACGAACGTTCAGCGAGACATAACGCCGATAGGACAACCCGCACATTACATCATACTACTCGTGTGGGGCGAACAGCTATGCGATCCGCTAGCCTTTTTTGGATATCGTCTGATGTACTTGCATTAACTGCGTACTCACTCAAAGAACATCAAGAGGTTTTTAATACAACGACGTTCCTTGTACGTTCTGGATATTTCTGTTTCCATTACCATTTAATATGAACGAGAAGCGCACTCGTAAAAGCAATCGTTTATCACGCGTGTCCAAACGCCAACAGTTGCTTCATCATCCTGGCTAGTTGAAGTGCTGATAGCGCATCTCTCTCCCAGCCTACAGCGTGGGGTCGAAATACCTATTACAGTGAGTGTTCCTTTTTTCATCGCTGTCTCTTTCGACTGTCCGAGGTAACGCAACTGCGTCATAATGTTATCTCAGATAAGCTGCCGGCATTTGGCCTCCTAACTTTTTCAGCCGCTCGCACAGCGAAACTGCGACTGAAGGGCGTTTACGGCCGCAATTGGCTCACCGCGAGCCGCCCAAGGTTCGGCCTCATCGGAGTTTTGTTTTCTCGCGTTCAGTCGGCTACACGAAGTCTGTGCTGGGCGGTCACCGGAATATCGACGCTTTCGGTAACGAATCTAGCTGCTTCTCTAGATACGACGCCAAGCACTTAAAAGGCCGGAGGATAACCTACGCGGACCACACGCCACGGTGAGTGACCGAGTGACGACGTCTTATCGGTAGCCGATATCGCGTCGATAAGTCGACGGCCCGCTGAGTGCGAGATACCGCTCAAACCGCATGTATTCTGCCGTGACTTGGCGGTTTCTTATCGGTCGGTGCTCGTTAAATGGCATTATAGCCTGAAATTGTTGCGATACTCGAACACTTACCATTACAATGCAAATTACAAGCGGATAACTTAAAATTACAAATTCTATTTGGAAATCTTGTTTAGATAAGCGGTGTCTTCGTTGTTTGATGCGCTATTTAGAGTTCCTACTAAATAGATGGAAAATCAGTTTCGCGCAATTCCACGTCCTTTAGGCCGCAATATCACTGAGCTCATTTTTTTATGTTGCCAGCCCTGCTTGTCCCGACGATTATAAAGTTGCGCTGCTGAGGGTGCGGATACCATTCCCGGCCGCGGCGCCTGCACGTCGGTGTGAATGAAAGTCAGTTTCGAGGCAAGGGCGAAGAAATTAATGCGATGGCAGCAGATTGGAATTTTAGACGAAGCAAGGCTAGCAGCTAACCTCTTTAGCTGCCGGTCTGGATGTAACTCAACGCCGACTTAAGGAAACCCGACCGCGAGCCTACGATCTTAATGCTGTCTATCTTTCGAAGTAAACTGATCGGTGAGACTCAGTAAAGTTGAAAGTTGGGCGAGTTGGTGATAGTTCATGTTTACGTGGGAAGCAGCGCACTGAGACAAGGCCCGAAAAGAACGAAGAAAGACAAGACAACCGCTGCACTCGCAACTAGTTTATTTCGAAGAAAACATGTTTAATATACAAACATGAAGGCGTACCACGTGTGGCCATGACTTTCAAGCTACAACAGTTTCCGGTGATCTTCCAAAAAAGACACTTCGCAATCACTTAAAACCACGGATGCTTGGCTGATGCAATTATCTTTTCTTTTAGTGATATGGAAGGCCTCGATCACTTCCCTGGTCAGCTGATCCTTGTGATTGGAAAGTATTTCCGTTTCAGAGAACATCGGCGTGCAACCACACTCCAAGTAATGTCGTCTAATGTGTGAATATGCATTATTTGTTAGTGATCTCTTGTCTTCAGTAAGCCTTGTGTTAATGCACAAGGCTTGCATTTGGCATTATCACGTAGGCCAGACCATGTGTGCTGGTCATACAGTTCGCGATCAGAAAAGCCCCTACTCAACTACTCTTCCGGGCACTCAAAGACAGTAAAAGACGGCATAGCCTACTCGTGCCTGCGCGCGGCTTTGGCCAAGTCATGCCCAGAAAAAATTAATGAAAGTTTCAATAAACAGGTTGTTAGATTGACAAGCTCTGGGTACGAGGAGCATGTTTTGCGTAGATCAGCGCAGAAGTTAGTCCGAGATGTGCGCACAGGCCTTTCTGTGATGCAGCCAAAAAAGATAGGGATTCTGAAGAAAGTAAAAAGAAATGCGTCTCGATTCCTTATGCGCACAAAATAGCCCACAATCTTAAGAAGGTTGGCAGCAGGTACGGCTTAAATGTCGTGTTTTCTGCGCCAAACAAACTCGGGAAAATATGTGCCAAGCTGGATCGCGAATTGTCGACAAAAAAGGATCGTTTTCAGTGTAACATTAAACATGCTTCTCCTTTTGTCGATTGTAGGACAGCAGTTGTTTATTGTTTACCCATGTCATGTGGAAAGTTGTACATCGGTCAGACTGGCCGGTGCATTAACACAAGGCTTACTGAACACAAGAGATCACTAACAAATAATGCATATTCACACATTAGACGACATTACTTGGAGTGTGGTTGCACGCCGATGTTCTCTGAAACGGAAATACTTTCCAATCACAAGGATCAGCTGACCAGGGAAGTGATCGAGGCCTTCCATATCACTAAAAGAAAAGATAATTGCATCAGCCAAGCATCCGTGGTTTTAAGTGATTGCGAAGTGTCTTTTTGGGAAGATCACCGGAAACTGCTGTAGCTTGAAAGTCATGGTCACACGTGGTACGCCTTCATGTTTGTATATTAAACATGTTTTCTTCGAAATAAACTAGTTGCGAGTGCAGCGGTTGTCTTGTCTTTCTTCGTTCTTTTCGGGCCTTGTCTCTGTGCGCTGCTTCCCACGTAAACATGATCGGTGAGAACACAGCGCACACAAAGGTGTAAGCCGCCTGCTAATCCCTGCCAGGAAAGAGCGCGCGCGACCGCGCCTGGACCTAGGGTGCCTCGATGCACTCGTTCGCCTCCGCTCCGTTCAGGGTGGAGACAAGCGCGTCGTCTGCTACACCGGTCGCCATTACTGATCCCAATCGTCAATGCGCGCACTGCCAGCGCGCGTATTCGCAGCCTTTTGCTCACGAGTAAAGACACTTTGGGCTGGACTTGCCTTCGCAAACGCACAATCATTCACGGATGCAGCTAGTTATAGGTTTGCAGGCACGTATCACAGCAAGTAATCGAATGTTTCGCGCCTAAAGGTGTTGCAGGACGTAATGACCCTCACCGCCGGCGCGGCCGCTGGCTGCGGCTGAGTGGTGCACAGCTGCTTTGGATCACTGAGAGCTGGAGGCATGACTATTCACTTTTATACTTTGCGGGTGTATATGTTCGTTTATTTATTTATTTATTTATTTATTTATTTATTTATTTATTTATTTATTTATTTATTTTTACACTGCATACACCCAGCATTTCCCAACATGCGTCAGCAGCGATAAATTTGCTGACGTGAGAACCCTAAGGTTTAAATTACTCGCTGTTTAGCTAAATCTTAAAGCGAATAGAATTCGCGCGAAGGTTCCGAGGCTGCTGTTTTATGTGACCGATTGCCGGATATATTCTCCTCGTGTCCTCCTATTGAATGCCTATTTAAAATACGGCTGTATTTCCCATTTCGAGAAAATACCAGCGAAAATGCGGTAAGCATCATAATGTCGTTTAGCGATCGCAGAGGAAATGACTCTACTCTGTGATGCTTCAGGTTTCAGGAGCGAAGCTCCTTAGGCTCTCACGATGTCCGTTGTCACCGCCGGACCGAAACACAGCTGTTACATATACCGTAGAAAGAGCGTTCATAGCGCGCATATGATTTAAAAATAGACCGTACTCTGTCCATCAGTCCGTGCATATATCCGTCCATCCGTCTGGGCGTCCATCCGTGCATCTGTCCGCCCCCCCCCGTCCGTCCATCTGTCCGTCCATGCGTGCGTCCATCTGTCCGTACGTCCGTGTATCTATCCGTGCGTCCATCCCTCCGTACGTCCGTGGATCCGTCCGTACGTCCGTCCATCTGTGCGTGCGTCTGTCCATATCTGTCCGTCCCTTATACTTGTCGGCGACTTCAACGTAGACAATATGGACTTTAGAACCTAGCTTCGCTCCGTCATCAGCATTCACTTCGTGAATCTGCAGCCATTTCTTTCAGCGCCGCAAATTCCGCGTTGAAATTAATGACCGTGTATGGTACACAAAAAGCGTTCCTTCAGGGAGGTTTTTCTGGAAAATTGTTCCACAGGATAACGAAAAAAAATTTTTTTTTCAATTTGTCGTTCTTGTTCCGCAAGAAAACACAACTCGGAGTGAATAGTTGCAGTTCATTACAGACGCGGCAATATTCATAATCACACGTTCATGCATCAAAAAAAAAGAAGAAGGAGATGCCCGCGACAGCGAAAGTACGATTTCCAACACACCCCGAAAACAACGCCAAATTTATGAGAACGGTTCTCAACGTTCGAGGCACCAACACGCACTCAAAACCACACACATAACTTGTAATGGCGTTGCTAGTAATATACACGCCGTTTTAAAAATCATCCCAAAAGTACCCGACGTGCTTGCAATACTCACGCTGAATAGACGAGAGGCACTCGTCGGCTGCCACTTGTCACGCTTTATTATCATTGTCCATAAAAGTATTCTTTTAGGATCCCTTGGGAAAGAAAACATCTTCCATCCATTCCTAGAATGGTTCGTGCACTGTGGCACGCAACATCCAGTCATCTTGCGGGACTCGCGACGAATCAGACGGGCGACAAGGCGGCAGGCGCCGCGTGCACGCTTAAAAAGAGCGCGGCGTGGGGTAAAACATGGCGGACGCGCGAGGCGAGGCGGCGTCGACCCTTTCAAAGAATGGCCACACTCTAAGCGGGGGCGCGCACATCGAGGCATTCTACCTGGACCATCAATACAGAGAGGTGCTGCGGGAGGCACGGAGCCCCTTCCGGGAACCCCGATGTGCCTTGTACGTGACGAAAAACGGCGGGTGCGTGTCCTCTCCGCATGAAATACAAAGAACTTGATTCGAACCCCGAGGGATGAGACTAAAACAGGCCACGAGACCTCCCCGGTCAGGTCGGTGGCTCCACCCAATGGATTGGACCAATTGAAGGCTAGTAAGCCCAATACGAGGGAAAAGAAAGATTCGCTATGGCAGTTGTTGACGCGCGAGGAACACTAATACAGCATAAGTGCGATTGTAGGCAGCCCTCGGAATCATTCGTAAACTCGTATGCACGTGCATCCGCGAGCAAAGGTACACGGAACACGGGGGCGTGCGCCGAAATGGGAGCCCGTGCCGTCTAGTGGCGAGCCGCCCGCTGAACAGAGCATTGCTGTGGGTGCGCATTCGCTCGAGCAGTGCTCTCTACAGCTGACGGCTCGCCACTAGGCGGCACACATGCCCTTGTCCGTGTGCGCTCCCGTGTTCCGTGTACTTTTGCTCGCGGGTGTGCATAGAGCATGCAACGCGCGGGGCGATGTTATCGATTTGCACTCTATACGGAACTTCACGGTGACGTCAAGAGTGCGCCAGGAGTGTCTGTATGATTGTTATCTCCATATTAGATAAGTACCGTGCATTTAGATTTCTATGTGCGTTAAAGAATACCATCCGCTCAAAATTAGTCCCAAGCGCCCATTGCAGCATGCAATCACTTCTAGATTTTGGCACGTAAGACCTCTTTAATCGCATAAAAGCAGACGTAAAATGTTGAACAACTTTCTTTTTACCAATGTGATGTTCAACAAAAAGTCCTATGTCATCAACCTGGAGTTGCAAAATGCGTGTAAAAGACAATCCACTCAAGCCAGATAATACGCGTTGGCACCTCATATATTAAATTTTGGGATTTTACGTACCATAGTCGCCATATGATTCTTAGGCCCACAATTGTGGGAGTAAAAGTTGTTGCTGGGCTAGCTGGTGCACAGTTATAATACAGGAAAGTAGCGCAACACAGGACAAGCACGGAGACGAGGGAACAAGTACAGGCGCACAAACAAGTATACAGTGCGCCTGTACTTGTTCCCTGTGCGCCTGTACTTGTTCCCTCGTCTCCGCCCTTGTCCTGTGTTATAATTCTGGGGGGTCCCGGATGAATTTTTTAGGGTTTCTAAATTTTGGTGTCTTTCGCATTTACTGTGAGTGCAACACTTCACACCTATTCTCGCAACACAGACAGCTGACTGTCATAGCTACATACGATAAGATGACGTTCGCGTCATCTGATACTGCTTATTATCCGCTAGGTAAAAAGGGGCTCGCGTGAATAAAGTTTGGACTCCATGGAGGATCCTTTAGCTGCCTCACAAACGCTTCAACAGTAAACGTGACATTGGACGATGTGGCTGCTTTTGTCTAACGGAAGCGCTGCCAGCTCCTTGATGTCTGACACGGGTGCCTGGCAGCCGCTGCCTCAGTTAACAACACTTAGTCTGTGACAGGGCGAGCGAGAATGCGGAAGTGCATCCGGAGGAATTCGTTGCAGCGCGATGGCGCTTCCTGCAGACGTCACACGTCTGCTCATGCGCCTGAGAGAAACAAGAAAAACAGGGGAGTCTCACTTTGCGATCAGCTGTCGTAGGTTTATAGCGCGAAGCCCATCTAGCCAAAAAAGGAAGAACACGCCAAAAAATTCATCGAATCAAGAAGTCCAAGCCGTCGTAATCCTTGCGCTCATGCGCCAGTGCCAACGTGCTCTGGATTTTAGGGGCGAAGCTCCTTAAGGTCGAGGCTTGTCTGCCGTTGTGTCGTAGCCAGCCGTACGCAAGGTACCCACTATACGCCCACCGTAACCTCCATCCAGTAGGGAAGCACCCACTAAGCGAACCAGAACAAAATAAAAGGCCACAACACTGTAAAAACACCTGCATTTAAGCACCCATCAATCAAAGCATGTACACTAAATCAATCATAATTGTGACGGAACAATGTCAAACACCTACAAGCAAAAACCCTTTATTCTAGCCGGCGACTTCAACGCAGACATTATGGACTTCAGGACCTCGCTTTGTCGTCGACTCTTTATGTGACTCAGTTTACATTATATGGGGCAACGCTCGGGTAACCTACGGTTACTCACCCATACGATACCCAGAGCTTCGCCCACTCGTCATGATTTCACTTCGTGGAGTTGCGGTGATTTTTTTATTTTTTATTTATTTATTTATTTATTTTATGGGGTGAGCGGGGGGGGAGAGATGAGGAAACCCAACCTTTTCGTGCGAAGTGACTTCAAGTAGATGCAAAAAGCTGGAAAAGTTTCGCACCAAATTTTTCTGTAGTTTACGCTGGCATACATTAAACAGGCAGGATAGGCCATGGACATACTCTAGTTCGGCGGCTGCTTAGCTTAGTAGGATCTATTCCTTACATTCATGAGATTTGTAGCCTGCATTTTGAATAAGGGGACATTGAGACGGTTCAGTAGAAGTGACCTTCTTTGTTTTTTTTCTGTGAAGAAATTATGAACAACCGTGGGTGTGAGTGAACGTTTGATAATGATTAAACAAGGTGCTGCGCAAGGGAAACAGGGGCAAGGAAGTGAACGAGGACGGGCGCAGACTTGCGACTGGATTTTATTGAAAAGAAAATGCATATTCATAAGACACAAACCGCAAATTCATCTACGCGCATGCGAGGAACCTGCTTTCGTTATCATACAATGTTATGGAGTTTATCACTGACGCGAATGTCATTTTTTTTTTTTCGTGACGAAGAACCTTATGAAAATGGTGATGTCCTGTAAGTGTACTGTAAGTTTCCCCGAGGCAGCATGAGGACACAAACTGTATGTATCCCAAATGTCGCGATTTGGCCGCTTACTTTCTGTCTCCTCAAAGCGTACGTCCTGTATGCGTCCCATCTGTGACCGTCCTGTATGTATCCGATGTGTAACCGTCCTGTATGTATCCCAACTGTCGCAATTTGGCCGCCGCCTTTATGTCTCCTCAAGTGTCCGTCTTGTATGTGTCCTATGAGTATCCTACCTTTATGCAGACCAGACGTTATGCCAGTGCATTGCCTTTATGATGCCGCATAATGCAGGCTGCTGTAATTGGGAGGTACATGCATATGCATACGAAACTTTGCAAAGTTATTCATTTATTATCATTTACACTGTAGTTTGGTGCATTTTACCGACAATATTCGAACAGGCAATGTACATCCGTCGATGGCTGAAGAGAACTAAGATTAACAGATCAGCCTTAACCTCGTGAAGCTTGAACACATCAGTAGCATTTTAAGACTCAACTTTTTCAGCATCTTTTTAGGTAACGGAGAGTACATTCACTTCTGCAAAACGCAAATACAAACATTTTAAGTAAGAAACTCATGACAGTATTTTATGACCGAAAGGCGCTTTCCAAGGCATTATAAACATTATAGCTACTTAGATAAGCTTTGCACACCCAAATCAGCCATCTGATGCACCATATAGAAAGTGTATCAAAGTGACTTCTTGGGCTTTATGGGCTAATTACAAATGTATGCAGCCTTACAGAGTAAAAGAACGAACAATCATAACTTCACAACAAACTCAGAATAAATACAGATTAAAATCATTGTATATTGCAATAAATTAGGAATGTGACAAACAAAACATCAGTGCACAAGCAGAAATGCCTGGTTGGCACCAAACTGCCGTACTTAGCATGCATCATTGGAAGCAAAAGACTATAGACCACAACAAGTCGTACACTTCATGCAACCCTTGACTGCTGAACCGTAGGTCATGGCATCGAACCTCGACAGTGGTGGGTGCATTTTAAGAACCCAATGTGGTCAAAATTTCTGAAGCCCTCCACTATGGCGTCCCTGATAATCATATCGTAGATTTAAGACGTTAAACCCAAGAATTATTATTTTCATCACACTTCATGTGACTAAAGCAAGCTGACTTTTATCTGCTTGCCTTAGTTGCTACGTAGTTGAAAAATGTGTAGTTGCAATGGAGTTCAAAAGACTATGTAGTTTAAAATGTCACCATTCATCCCCCCAATCGACAGTTAAGTTTCAATATTTCAGAATGCCTTCGGTCAGTTATCATTAACAAAGTTAGACGTGATTAAGTATCACTGTAAAATATCACACATGGTTACATATTAGCAAAGCTAAGTATGATTAAGTATGACAGTAGGAAACCACTTAATTGCACTTATGATATGAACTTCCAGAAGACAATGAAATAAGTAAGGTTACAAAAACGTATTCCAATAAAATGTTCAGTGAATATTAAAGTGAAAATAAAATCATTAATATGCTACTGCGTCATAACACTGAAAGTTCAATTTTAAAAATGACTAATTGCACATAAAACAAATTAAAACATGACATACAAGTCTGGAGAGCAGCTCACTCAGTAGATTAAAAAAAAAAACAAGTTCTGTGTCCAGAGGGCCACAAAGTCAGACATTAATGCTGTCAGCTGACCAATTAACTAAGAATAAATAATGAAATTTTTAGTGACTGCAGTAAGCGGGCATGTTTGCACTGAAAAGTTGGAGGCAGTCGTGTCTCTACTTGGAAAAATTCTTCAAGCATGTCAATGCTCCAAGATATCCCGCTGCAAAATTTAATTGCGGTTTGCATGATTACGCATACAAGGCAGTGAGGATCAGCAAAATGTTACTCCCTGGTGTGACGAGCAGTCACTGCTTGCTATCCCAAGCCAGTAGTAAAAGGGGTAACCATTATTATGTTTGCCTATGTCTTCGACCCATTGTCAGATTAAACGCGGCACACCAGGGAGTAGCTTTGTACCAGTGCTCACTGTCCTGCATGCGTAATGATGCAAGCCGGAACTAAACTTTCCAGCAGGATATCTCGGCAGACATGGTAGAATTCTTCCAAGTGAACCTATGTAGAAATGCGACTGGCTCAAACTTTTTAATACATACATGCTGCTTGCTGCCGTCACTATAAGCTCATTATTCAATCTTAACGGCACGGCTCACAGCGATAATTATTGTCTCGCTTTGTGCCCCCCTGGATACATAACTCATCTACAAAAGTGGCTTTTACGTAACTTACAGTGGTGACTTTTTAAAGAAAAAGAAAACGCTTAATTTTGAACACCCTGAACATGCGAGCTCCTTGAACGCAGCAATCAGGTGGCTCAGTGAAGTTCCCCTTGCACAGGAAACAGAAGCCGTGTGCAGCTGCTGTACATCAGCAGCCAACTTCTTCATGAGCCAGCATTGATGACAGGCTTGCCCGGACTTCTTTCACACTCACTTTGTACAAGGAGCATGTATAGGCTGCAATTGAAACAAGAAAATAACAATTTAGTGACATGTGTCTGTGACCAAAGTTCAATTTGTCACACAGTATTTTAAAAAACTTATCAGGAACAATGTGTCTTAGATAAGTTTAAAACAAGCAGGATGTACACAAACTAGAGATATTACAAGAAAAATGTTTGATGCATTCTTGGTGAACACAGTTGTAACCTTACGAAAGAATATGCACTTTACACATCGCAGATGTGTCAAAAATATGCTTGAATTGTGTTCCGGCATAGTGGGTTGACATGTGAATTCAGTGATACCACGGCACATGCATGCCGGTTTGCACATTCATTAAGTATCCATTGCAGGTAACATATAAAATTAAATTACGCGTTTACTTTTGGATACGACTAATGTAGCTGTCTTCAGGCTGCTCACATTGGGACGAGTATACCTATAATGCCAGGAATTGGTTTCACTAAATTACTATTGTATGCTGTTAAATTGTGGTCATTAGTTTCAATGATTCTGGTTGGCTAACAAGGCAATACTCCTCACTTAAGCATTACAGGCTAATGGCCGTATGGAGAGAAATGTGCAAATGCTAAGTTTTACAAGGCACCCATCTTGAACCACATACCATCCTAATAAAGCATGCAAGCCTCTGCAACATTCTCCGGCAACCAGAATCCTGGAAGCTATTGACCGCGATTTAGCAATACACAATAAACATTCGAGGAAACTGATTTCTGAAGTTCTATAATTGCTTCAATGCCAACAGCTTGAAGAAACACAGTCTAGATTTGTTGTTCTCAGATAAATACATTGTCTAATTTACATTTTAACAGCAACACATGCATGATGCATGATCGACTTATGCATGCGTACCATGAAGTATGTATAACATTATTGCGAGTTTTGAACGATAAATAAAATATTCATTTCTGCACATACCACAGATCCCTTTAACATCCCGCATACCTAGAGAATTTACTACATCCGATATACTGTTAAGCTTGTCATCTATCAGAAAATGTCATCTGAGGTGGTGGTCCAAACTGTTCTATAATTCGTACACGTAGAAGTGTTTAGCGAAGTTTCAACACCAAGCTGGGGCGAGGGCCGAGGCGCATACAATTTTTAATAAACCAGAACAAAATAACGAAAGCCAAACATGGTGGAAACAAGCAGGAATAAAATATGTTATGCTTGAACCCGTGGACTGACTCAGTGATCGAATTAGAGCTTGCACAGTTAAGGTACAGCAATTCGGCCACAAATAGACATGAAGGATTCGTTCGAATACATTTCAATTTTAACGAACGGCTCAAAATGCACGGGTGCCTGCCGCATCAGGCAAGCTATGTTGCGGGTGAATTAAAACGTCACTTCGAATTTGACGAAACGGGCTGCATGAACACCTAACCGTAAGTGCAAGCTTCGCGAGCCGTGCCTAAGACGAAGCAACATGCTGCACACGCACACGCATCAACTCGAGTATCACGGTAGTTTAAAAATGCCTGCCGGCGCGGATGCATACACATGCACAAGTTTGGCCACCCGCAAGGAAAATACGTCTCTGATAGTAGCCGTAGCATATAACGATCATGTAGCTGTTGAAAAGAGGACGTACAGCATATGAAACTGCCTTAGACACGTTCACTTCTTGAGCGCACAATACGAACAAGCGCGCTAAAAACATGAACAGGTTCAAGCACACGCGCCTTAGGCACGATCAACGCTTACAGCTAACAAACGCAGTCTTCGCCCCACAATTATTAAACCAAGCTAGTGGTTCATCGCGAGCGGGGCCCCCCTTCCAACACCACTGGCGACAAAGGCTGGCGCCGCCGCCGCCGCCACAACTCTGTTCAAATCCCCCCGCCGAATTCCAGCTGCGCATGCACTTTGCTTTACACTCCATACAAAAGAAGCTCGCCCGCGCTTAACATCGCACAACTTTGCCTTTATCCTGACGAAATGACACACACAGGTTCGCTACGTTAACAAAAGCTCACTTAGCGTCCACATGTTACGAAAAACGTAGTAAACGGTGTTAACAAAGCGCTGACAGCAGCAATGCTGACAGTGGTACATACCTGGCGAATGCTCCACGATATGAAGCAACAGGTCCTCGCTTGAGTACAGTGCATCTTCGTAATAAGCAGCACCGGCAGAACACAACACACGAACACGGAGCGCAAGCACACTTCTAAACATGAGAAAAATCGACTCAAACGAGGCCCTTCGCGAGGCGGCGAGCGCCAACCGAACAACAGCAACAACAGGCCCAAACAAGTAGTAGTTACAGCCGCGCAGATGTACACCGCATTCGCGCATCGCAAATAATCCTAACTAAAAGTATTTGTTTATGCTTTCAAATATTATAAAAAATTTATCCGGATATAAATAACGTAAATAGGTGAGGCTTTCAATATTTTGACTTCCGAAAAAAAAAAAAAAAAAAAAAGGGCAGGTCGGAATTTAAGCGCGCGAAATTTGAAACGTTTGTTGCAGGTAACAGTGAACGCAATTTTGAACAAGTGATCAACAGCGGTAATAATCGCAACAAAACGTTCATGTCTTGTGGATTAAAAATATACAAGTGTTGGTGCAGACGTATAAACGCGCGATTTTAATGTAGTGATTGATGGTCCTTATGTCAAACTAAATAGATATCAAATACAAATTTTAGGAGATCGGGAAGACACTGCGGCCAGCGCGGCCGGTCCCCGGCCGAGAGCTCAGAATAAATGTTGGTTTTCACTCTGGCTTTCGTTCCGAGTGCGCGCGCGCGTGTGTTTGTGTGTGTGTAAGCGTGCGTTGGGCTCCCCTTCAGGGAGGGGCGTAGCCAGAAATTTTTTTCGGGGGGGGGGGGGGGGGGAGCACCTCCTTGAAATGGTCATTTTTCGCTCCGTATGCCATGGCGAAAAAAATTTCGGGGGGGGGGGGGGGGGGGGCACGGGCCCGGTGTGCCACCCCTGGCTACGCCACTGCCTTCAGGGGGAGGCGAAAGCTCGTCGCAGCGCCCCCCCCTTCTCTATTAAGTCAATGTATGGGGAAGACTTTGCGCCCTAGCTCCCACTTAAGTGACCGGGGGGGGGGGGGGGGGGGGCTGCCCCCTCGTGCGCACGCTTGTGTGTGTGCGCGCGTGGGCGTGCGTGCGTGCGCGTGTGTCATAATGCGAAAATGGAGGGGTGTTTGGTACCCCCAGGCCCTCCTCTGGCCATGGAACTGGTAAAAACAATTTTTGTACTACCACATGTTACCAACATAGGCGTGCGCAGGGTTCCCCTTCAAGGGGGGCAGGGGGGGGGGGGGCGAAAGTTCGGGGCAGACTTCGCGCCCCCCTATATATCTTAGGTGTCTAAGGGGGGCGGCCGCCCCCTCTGCCCCCCCTCGTGCGCACGCCTATGGTTACCAACGTATGAACTCAAGTGCACTTGCAGGTAACATATGGTTCGCTGCCAGGCAACATCCTGCCGTAAACATAAAGTACACATCCTACAGGTAACAAGAAGGAATCCGTCCATAGGAAGAGGAAGGGTTTCGTAAGCATAAAGCAGTGTCCTGCAGGTAACATAAAGGAAGAGGAACCATAAAGGTCACGTAGGACATTAGTAGGAAACAGCAAGTACATTTCCCGGACATCACCATTTTCATACGGGACCCACTCCAACCTTTTCTTTTTCTACGGAGCCGTATGTATCCCTGTCAGAAACGCGCCGCGCCTTTTGCGTTATAGACGCGATTTTGCCACCACTTCACTGTCAAGCAGTTCAAATATATGATGTTTAAAAGATAAACCTCAAGGGGCGACACTTGCAAGGGCTGTCCCCGCGCCTGAACACAAGGAAGGTCAGCACCCTCCTGACCCCCCGGCACCCGTAATGTACTGTACATACGCCAGTGCGCGAGATCGAGACCTCTCCTAAACTCCTAAACACTGCGAAAGTGTGTTTGAGCGCGAACTTTCGGGTTCGTTAAAAGTTAAATGTAAGCGCGGGTCGAAGGAGTCTGTACAAGCTAAAATATGGCAAGACAATAACAAAACTTTTGAGAAATCGCACATTCCTTGCTCTATCACTGTCCTGCCGCGGTTTTTACCGCCTCGTTGTAGTATTTACAGTAGGGGTGTGCTCGAATCGAATAATACCTCATCGAATTATTCGATTCGACTTTCGAATAGCTGGTATTCGAAGTTTCGAATAATTCGACAGGGCGAATATCTGAAGCGCGACAAAGGCAAATGGTGCAACTTGGTAAGGTTTGTGTGGCTAAAACTTAAGCTAGCGTCGTTACAGTAGGTCTTTCGTTAAAACTTTCACCGACACCCTGGTTCAAAAGCGAGCGCTTATTTATATTAAAGGAGATTATGCCATTTCTGCATGTAAAAAAATGCACAGGAGACAGCCGTCAAGCCCTTTAGGCACGGACTTCTTGCGTAGTTCGGTCGCGTATGCCGCAAGCGCCGTAAAGCAGCGCTACACAAATATATTTCTTAACAGCCTGTGTGAACTACCGTCGCCATACCGTCTTCATATTGGGTTGCACCGGGGTTCAGGAATCGACATGACACATCTGATCACAGCGCAGCGAAGACTTGCGGAAAGGGTGTGTTTCTCCTCGCACATTAGTCTGGCAGCGGCGGACGGGCGGACGCATCCGTGGTAGCCGCGTTGATTTCTGGATCCAGACAGTGCGCGCGAGTTAGCTGTCTCGGCGGCCGAGCCAAGCGAGCCGCCCGAGCCAGGGGGCCCTCAAAAAGGGGCTCTAGCCACGGGAATCTCAGTTTGCTGTTCGAATAAAATGTTTGTTCCTCCTCCTCTCCGTAGGGGTGAGAGACGCGCTCTCGGCACGTTTTGTAAATTGTTTTTTTTCATGCGCGCTCTGTCGAGGCAATCCGCTGGCGCCGTGACAACGCGCTGTCGTTTGAAGGTGGCAGTGCGTGCTCGATTAAGCACTCGTTTGGGACAGCAGCTGCCAGTGGCACGCCTTTTGTCGTCAAGCGTTTATGTTCCGCGTTCTGCCACATGGATAGCCGTGGTGAAAAACGAAGTTTAATCTGGAAGTTTTTCGACAAAGCAACTCCGTGCTCTGCTATTTGCAAGAAGTGCGGTTCGACCCTCAAGACGCCGTCAAGCACAACAAGTCCGCTCGTGAATCATCTGAGGAGCAAGCATCACATGCAGTATTTGGAACACCAGCAGTCCTCTAAGGAAAAATCGAAGCCTAGGGAGAAAAGCCAGCAAACGTTGCTGGATCTGACTAAAGGGAAAGGCGCGCTGTTCGAAAGCGCGAAAAAGGAAACGACGATTTTCATTGGGCGCATGATCGCTCGTGACCTCCAGCCGTACGAGATCGTAGAGAACAAAGGATTTCACGACTTGATCCGCCACCTCCAGCCCCATTACAAGATCCCGCACAGAACTACGTTTTCAAGAGGTGCGATTCCCGAGCTGTACCGAAGCACAGTCGACTCACTCAAGAAACAAATCGCGTCGGACAAAGCAGACGGATTGGAGTCGCTCGCGTTCACAACCGACATGTGGACATCCCGGGCAAATCAAGGATACATCTCTTTGACCTGTCACTATATGACCAAAGATTTCGCAGTCAAGGCCTTCACCCTAGCGTGCTGTCACTTGCAAGAAAGCCACACAGCAGTGAATATCGAAGCCTGCCTGACCGAAATTGTCAAAGAGTGGTCTCTCGACCTCAGCAGTATGCCTGTGTATGTGGTGACAGACAATGGTCGGAATATCCGTGCCGCCGTGCGTCAGATGGAATGGATCCCGATTCAGTGCTTGGGACACACGTTGCAGCTGGCAATCAAGGACGCAAAAGAAGAAACGCCGATGGTTTCATCGCTGTGCAAGAAGGCACGAGCGTTAGTTGGACACTATAAACACAGCGCCCAGGCAAATCGCCGGCTCAAGGAGTGCCAGAAGCGCATGGAGCTGCCAAGTAGAGGCATCATTCAAGATGTGGACACGCGTTGGAACAGCGAAGATGCAATGCTGAGCCGCTTGGTGGAGTCAAGAGATGCTGTCTCACTCGAAATAGTAACATCAGAAACAAGTGTGAGCTGCCTTTCCCCAAGTGAGTGGAATGTTGCTGCAAGCTTAGTGCAGATCCTGCAGCCTATTGCAGATGCGACTACAGATCTTAGCGGCCAGAAGTACGGAACTATGTCATCAGTTATTCCTTTTCTTTACGGGACCGAACAGACACTTAAGAGGCACACTAGCACAGGAAATGAAGCAGCTCTGTTTGCCGAGAACTTGCTGAAGAGCCTGCAGTCACGGTTCCCTCTTTATACAGACCGAAAGGAACTGATGCTCGCTGCACTTTCTGATCCGAGGTTTAAATCGATTTTCTGCACAGGCTCATTCAATCAGTCACAGGCTGCTGAGCTGTTGGAAGCCGAAATTACAAGTCGACACGCTCGCATGAACTCTCCATCGCCGCACTTTCAAAATCCGAAGCCATCGACAAGTCATTCCGCTAGTAAAGAAGGCCAGGGAACAGTCTGGAAGACTGTTGAATTGCTGGCGGCAAGAAATAACCAGCAATATGAACATACACCTTATAGCCAAGAGGTTCAGAAATACTTCAACGAGCCGCTGATACCCAGAAAAGACGATCCCTTGAAATACTGGAGAGAGCATGGAGCTTCACTGTATCCAGGGATGGCCCTCATCGCTTTGCGATACCTTCCAATTCCTGCTACTGAAGTGCCCAGTGAACGCATGGTCTCAACAGCAGGAAACACCGTCACATCGCGGCGAGAAAACCTCAAGCCGGGTCATGTCGAGCAGCTTGTATTTCTGCATGACAATCTGTAGCCTTTCGTAGTAGTCACTGCCCGCTTTGTGCGCTCGATGATATGAGCAGGCTTCATATTTCTGTTTTTTTTCTTTCAATTTTCAATAAAACCTGTTGTATTCGATATTCGACATTTTTGGCCACTATTCGGCACTATTCGATTCGATTTCGATTCGAGATGAAATTTCACTATTCGCACACCCCTAATTTACAGCTTTTCCCGCGACGTTCGTGGCTCTATCCGTTTTCCTTTACTACTGCGGGACACCTGGCGCCATCTGCGAGATGTTTATATAGGTAGTAGAGCCCCGTCTGTGTAACCTCTATGTGATCGTCTGCACTGGAATTTCTTGTCATTTTTCAATGATCTGAAACATCGGTAGCGTCTCTATACGAGTATTCACTCAGGTTTTGCTTGGACAAACAACACACGTGAGTTTTAATCTCATCATTTATTTTATTATCGTGTGGTACAATCGGTGCATCTTTTTCTGAGGGCTGCCTCAGCTGCAATGGTGTGACATTGCGCGGTAGCTGCGGAAAAGGTGTGCCAGCTGCCTGACCGAGCTCTGCTCTGCTGCTAGAGCCGAAAGCGTCACCTGTCTACAGAAAAGAAAAAAAGAGCAGCTTGTGTATACGGCAACTCTCTCCCACCCAGCAACGTCGTCATCTGGCTCGCTTGCGTACCGTGGCTTCCTTTCTCGAAAACTGTGTGTTCGCTACCTCGCTTCAACAATGCACACGGTGCGAGATTTATAATCCTTAGGTGGACACTCTTTACTTCATAGCGAGACGTGATCGACCAGATAAACGCCACGCGTCCGGTCGGCGACGGCAGCGTATATGTATCGACAGGACGTGGGAAAAAAAATTGCGTAGCAACCGGCGTTGGCGGCAGCAACGTCGGCATTCGCCGCGCGTCGCATCCTTCGCTCGCGAGAAACGCGCGCTATGGTTGGAGCTCAAGTTGCTATTCGCCTTATGCACCACCAATGGTGGCGCTGCCAACGGCGCTCCGGTGACGCAAAGGCGGGGATTCGGCTTTTGTCGTCTGCTAGGCTCTGGCTAGAACAGCAGCATTTTCGTTGTAGTTCGCTCACGTCGCACGGCGCTCCTTGACTACTAGCTGTATTTTCTTCTAGTGTTAGTTCTATAAACGGCTGCCAGGCTTGCAGGAGGTTAAGAAACGTTTACTTTTAACGTATCTTCTATACACCCACAGCCATCGTGGTCAGTATCATGCCCCCGGTTAGTGGCGTAACTCACTGGGCTGGATGGCGTTGAAATATCTTATGTGAAAGCGTGAACGTATCGCCAAGAGAGTTAACGAGAGTCTACGCTGCTTTGA
>JALIZH010002766.1:0-10236 GCA_030522465.1 Rhipicephalus appendiculatus
CAGCAAAAGTAGTGATAGGCTCACTCGCGAGATTATAGAGGCAGAAAAAATATCTTCATTGGGTTCAGCATGTGTCAGTACCCCGTCTGTACACCTTTCAGATAAAGAGTTGTACTTTCTGAGAAAGTAGTGTGCGCATGTGCGACGGTGTTGAGCACGGTATATATACGCATGTGATGGTCAATAAACCTTTGTTGGTAGTTAGCGCTCGTATGTTGTCTGGTGTCGTTTCTTTGTGTCTGTTTTTCCCTGCGCTACGAAGTGTTTAAGATGATCAACCAACAGGCCCAATTCACCACAATTATGCAAAGTTTAATTGTGGTTTACCTGATTACGCATGCGAGACAGTCAGCGGCGGCGCAATCTCCTCCCCGGTGGGCCGTGGCAGTTGCTTGCGTCGTTTAATCTGATAACGGGTCGAAGGCACAGGCAAAGATGATAACGGTTACCCTTTTGCTACTGGCTGGCGATAGCAAGCAATGACTGTTCGTTACATCGGGGAGAAACATTGTGCTGATCCACAGCGCCCTGCATGCGTAATCAATTAAACTTTGCAGCGGGATATCTCGGAGCACAGACACGCTAGAAAAATTCTTCCAAATGGAACTGTGTATAAACGCGACTCCCTTCAACTTTTCAATATAAACATGCTTGCTTGCTGCAGTCACTAAAAAGTTAATTAATGAATCTGAGTTAATTGGGCTCCTGACAGTGATAATTATCTTCTCACTTTGTGTCCCCCAGGATATATATGTTATCTGTAAAGGTGGTTTTCATGTTCTTCCCAGTGCCGAATTTTAATAAAACGAGAAAGCTTAACTTTGAACACCCGGTATAGTCAATTTAAGAAATGTCATGCAATACACGTGAATAGAGTGTCATTTTTGCAACAGCGCAAAAAAAAAAAAGAAAAAGGAAAAACTGAGGATGACCTTATTTCTAGGTCTGGCAGTCCATGCCGCCAATTTCCCACAGGGTGGGTGCCCTACCAGGCGACTATGTACTTCGTTCTGCCGAGCACCAGGCCGGAAGCGCGCTTGTACCTCCGGTTGGTAACCGGCGGCAGTAAATCCCTGCCTCCCACAGGAGCGGCTGATGCTCAACTATTTCACCAAGACTACGGTATATTAAGGTGCGCCCAGGGGCCTTTGCAGAGCCTTATCGGGCCACCTTTCGAGATGAGTACCCAAAAATTAGACCATCTCCCGCTAAAGGGAACCATGTGTAGATGTGAAGCAGCGGGCGCTAACGCTTACACTGGCAGCGGCGTTGACGCTGGCGCTCATCGCAGCGTTGCGCAGGAGAGAAAACTGGGGAGGCGCAAAGCAGGCAGTGATGGAGCAGTGTTTCCTACTGGAACATGCCAATCGCTGCTAATGGGCAATGAGAGACAGAAGACTCCGACAGGACACAGAGACCCGCAGTCCGCTTTTAATTAAAGCGCACGCTGCGAATTTTTATTGTTCAACAACGCACAGGAGAAATCTCCCACCGGCACCACCTTGGAGGTCAAGATCCATTGCCATATATACGGGGTGGCCAGTGAACGGTTGTGCAGCGCAAGCAGTCGGGTTTTAGATGCGAAGCATCTTATGCTCGGGGGCTCTGTCCGTCCCTCCGGCGTCCCGCGTCCCCCGTCCCGCGTCCGGCCACTTTCATAAAGTAGGGAAGCACCCATTATGCGAACCAGAACACTGTAGTAATATGAAGGCCGTCAACCCTACTACAATCATCAGAGTCATGGCCAAGAGCACAGAGAGGCTGCTTAGTAATGGCTAGGCAGGTGGGGTGTGTCGCCCAGGTTGACCCCATTCCTTGAGTCATGGCCGAGAGCACAGAGAGGCTGCTTAGCAATGGCTAGGCAGGTGGTGTCTGTCGCCCAGGTTGACCCCATTCCTTGATCTTGCTTGCATGTGTTTGGAGGGGGGCTTAGTCCTTCCCGCGTTCCACACCACCACAGTGCATACGCGTCCCCTCCCCCTCTCTCTTCTACGCTCACCCCCTTTCTCTCCTCCAGGAGTCCTCTACTCTACGGAGCGGCCCCCGCGTCCCACACCCCCCCCACAGCGTGCGCGTCCCCTCCCCTATCCTCTCCTACGCTCACCCCCTTTCTCTCCTCTAGGAATCATCTACTCTACTTAGCGACGCCCGCGCCCCACAGCGCATGCACGTCTCCTCTCCTACGCCCCCCCCCGTCCTTTCATCTAGGAATCATGTACGGAGCGGCGCACACGACAGGTGGTGTGACAGCTGCATATTCCGCTGGGGGCGCCACGGTAGTTCCGCGGTATGAAAATGACGGAGCCTGCGCGCCTCATTCTCTCTCCTGTGCAGCGCCGCGATGAACGCCCGGACCGCTGCCGTGAAATGAGAGCGGCGACGTTCCTCCCGTTCAAGCTAATCATCTCCCCGCTGCTTCGCATCCACACATGGTTCCCTTTAGCGGGAGATGTTTATCTTAGATGCGAAGCATCTTATGCTCGGGGCTCTGTCCGTCCGTCCCGCGTCCCGCGTCCGGCCACTTTCATGAAGTAGGGAAGCACCCATTATGCGAACCAGAACACTGTAGTAATATGAAGGCCGTCAACCACTACTACAGTCATCAGAGTCATGGTCGAGAGCACAGAGAGGCTGCTTAGCAATGTTTAGGCAGGTGGTGTCTGCCGCCCAGGTTGACCCCATTCCTTGAGTCGTGGCCGAGAGCACAGAGAGGCTACTTAGCAATGGCTAGGCAGGTGGTGTCTATCGCCCAGGTTGACCCCCATTCCTTGATCTTGCTTGCATGTGTTTGGAGGGGGCTTAGTCCTTCCCGCGTCCCACACCACCACAGCGCATGTGCGTCCCCTCCTCCTCTCTCTCCTACGCTCACCCCCCTTCCTCTACTCTAGGAATCATCTACTCTACGGAGCGGCCCCGGCGTCCCACACCCCCCACAGCGCATGCGCGTCCCCTCCCCTATACTCTCCTACGCTCATCCCCTTTCTCTACTCTAGGAATCATCTACTCTACGGAGCGGCTCCGGCGTCCCGCAGCGCATGCAAGTCCCCTCCCCCTCTCTCTCTCCTCTCCTACGGTCCCCCCCGTCCTTTCCTCTGGGAATCCTGTACGGTGAGGCGCGCTCGACAGGTGGTGTGACAGCTGCATACTCCGCTGGGGGGGCGCCACGGTAGTTCCGCGGTATGAAAATGAGGGAGCGCGCGCGCCTCATTCTCTCTCCTGGGCAGCGCCGCGATGAGCGCCCGGACCGCTGCCGTGAAATGAGAGCGGCGACATTCCTCCTGCTCAAGCTAATTATCTCCCCGCTGCTTCGCACCCACACATGGTTCCCTTTAGCGGGAGATGGGAAATTTTTTATTTTTTTAAAGGGTTTGCGCATGCGCAGTAAGGGTGGGCACGCGGCACACGACCACCACCACCACCACCACCGGATTAAGCTTCGCCATAAGATGCTTCACATTTAAAAAACAACCGAACGCCAGGTCGATGTACTCTCCTTCCCATTAGGAAAAACCGGCGGGTTTCCGGTCGACACCGGAAATCGAACCTGGCGCCTCCCGAATTGGAAGCGGACGCTCAACCATGTAGCCACCGCTGCGGTCGTCTTGCAATCACGCAAGATGTGCGCAGGGGGGCAGGTTCGCTTCAGTCAATGAACCATGCACTGAACTGTAATAAAAAATTGAAGGACACTTTGTACATTCTAAAGTGTGTTCGGCGAAAGCGTGTGGCCGTTCCACTGACTATGCCATGTCTTTTTTAGATGCGAAGCATCTTATGCTCGGGGCTATGTCCGTCCCCTCCCGCGTCCCGCGTCCGGCCACCTTCATGAAGTAGGGAAGCACCCACTATGCGAACCAGAACACTGTAGTACAATATAAGGCCGTCAACCACCACTACAGACACCAGAGTGATGGCCGAGAGCACAGAGAGGCTGCTTAGCAATGGCTAGGCAGGTGGTGTGTGTCGCCCAGGTTGACTCCATTCCTTCATCTTGCTTGCATGTGTTCGGGGGCGGCTTAGTCCGTCCCTCCTTCCCGCGTCCCACACCACCACAGCGCATGCGCGTCTCCTCCCCCCTCGCTCCCTTCTCTCCTACGCTCACCCCCCTTTCTCTCCTCTAGGAATACTCTACTCTACGGAGCGGCGCCCGCGTCCCACACCCCGACAGCGCATGCGCGTCCCCCTCCCCCCTCTCTCCTCTCCTAAGCTCACCACTTTCTTTCCTCTAGGAATCCTCTACGGCGCGGCCCCCCGCGTCCCACATCCCGACAGCGGATGCGCGTCCCCCTCCCCCCTATCTCTCCTCTCCTACGCTCACCCCCTTTCTCTACTCTAGGAATTGTCTACTCTACGGAGCGCCGCCCGCGTCCCACAGCGCATGCGCGTCCTCTCCCCCCTCTCTCCTACGCTCAGCCCCTTTCTCTGCTGTAGGAATCCTCGACTCTACGGAGCGGCTCCCGCGTCCCCTCTCACTCTCCTCTCCTACGGTTCCCCCCGTTCTCTCCTCTAGGAATCTAGTTTCAGTTTCAGTTTATTTAGCAATCTTTTTCAGCAATCGTGTTGAAGCATAATGTTAGTACAACGATTCAGTATTTTCATACAATGGTAATGGTCAAGACAAAACAAAATTCAAATCAGATTAAAAAGTGAAAAAGATGCAAGGACAGGAATTAAAAGCTGCTAAAAAGCAGCTTGACGGGATTCCTGACCCTGTGCAGATTGGCCGCAGACACGTAGTCATATAGAAAAAACAAAGAAATAAAATACAAGCAAGTAAACAGTAAAAGTACAAGAAAGCATAACACAAGCAACCAAAATATCAGCAAATTCAGCAGCAAATTTTAGCTGCAGAGATAATGTGAAAATCGGCAAACACTGAAGAATACGTTATACATATGGGAGAACAAAGTGAAAAAAAAAAACAGAAATGAACACAAATATATTTATATATAAGAAACACTACCTTGAAACGGTATGCATAGCGAAAACACAAATACATGAAACAGCTCATGTTTGTACATGTAGATATGAAAAGGCAAAAATTCACTTCTAATCAAACCAAATGTCAAATTGATATGATACATAGTGAAAATGAACTCGGAAATAATTGATCACATTCATAGACGCTGCCTGGGGTTGCAAATTAAATATTCTTTCCACTGCTTGTTTGTCAGCGTATCAGGCGTAATGCCTTTGCTGTTTAGGTAATTCAAAAAGTTTGGCATGATATGCTTAAGACTTTTAAGGCCATAATTCGTTCGCGAAAAAGGTATGTGCCATGTGTCTCTTTTCCTTATGTTGTAAGGTGTCGCGGATGACTCTTTTAGCTGACACAGTGTCAGAAAATTGTTTTTACTTTTCAAACCATGTTTGTATTTAGCAAAGAGACTGAAATTGTACAGTTGTTCTACTTGGAGCACGTTAAATGTTGTGAATAATGTTGATGTATGAGCGTCGTATGGAACACCTGCGATATGTCGTATTGCCTTCTTCTGTAGCCTGATCAATTTTAGTTTGTTCTTTTGCGTGGTGTTTCCCCAGACGAGGGTACAGTAATTGATGTGCGAGTGAAATAAAGCATTATAAATAAGCAGTTTTACTTTTGGAGAAACTATATCTCGGAATTTTGAAAGCACTCCCCATGCATTGGCAATATTTTTGGCAACATCATACACATGCGAATCCCAGTTTAAGTCTTCACTGAAAGTGACCCCCAATATTTTAACGTCTTGTACAATCCCAATCTCTCTATCACCGAGGTGTAAGTCTAAGGTAGTATATATTTTTTTATTAGTCGGTTTGAATAGATCAGCCTTTGTTTTAGCAGCATTGATAACAAGAGAATTCACTTCACTCCATTTTTGTAGCTTTTCTAGCGTGTCTTGAGCTAGTATACAAAGATTAGATACGTCGTCGGATTGGAGGAACAAGCTTGTGTCATCGGCGTAAACTGAAAATTCAACGTTCTCGCTAACTCTTACTATGTCGTTTACGTAGATGTTGAATAACACGGGGCCTAACACGCTTCCCTGCGGAACACCGCTGTTTATATCTAGTAGCGAAGAACTTTTATCTTTAATGCTTACACATTGCCTTCTATGCCCTAGATAAGATTTGACGAGATTTCGGGCTACACCCCGGAAACCATAATGTTCTAGTTTAGTAAACAGAGTTTGGTGGTGTATTCTGTCAAACGCCTTAGAAAAATCAATATATATACCCAGTGTTAGCTTCCTTTCTTCAAATCCCTTTAAGATGATTTCTTTTTGTGCTAGTAAAGCAGTGTTCACTTGATAAACCTTGACGAAAACCGAATTGTTCTGACGCAATCAAGGAATGCTTATCGCAGAAAGATATAATTCGCTTACAGATAACCTTTTCTAGCCCTTTAGAAATAACCGGCAATATTGCGATCGGACGGTAATTTGAAAAATCATTCTTATTTCCCGATTTGTACAACATGCTAACTTTAGCGTGCTGCATTTTCTCGGGAAAAACTCCTGTGGCTAGACACAAGCTGAACAGAGAGGTAAGTGGTGGCACTAGAAGGTCAAGTACGTGTTTAATTGGTCCAATTTGAATATCATCAATATCGCGTGCTTTACTATTCTTGAGGCCTATAAAAGTGGAATGTACTTCCTGTTCAGTTACTGGTTCTAAGAACGCAGATTTCATATTTGATGTGCCCATAAATTGCAAAATAGAGCGTTTGTCCACACCTGACGTGCTATTTGAGACCAGAGTCGTGACAGGTGGTGCGACAGGTGGTTCGACAGCTGCATACTCCGCTGGGGGGCACCACGGTGGTTCCGCGGTAAAGAAATGACGGAGCGCACCTCATGCTCTCTCCTCTGCAGCGCCGCGATGAGCGCCCGGGCCGCTGCCCCGAAACGAGAGCGGCGACGTTTCTCCCGCTCGAGCTAACCATCTCCCCGCTGCTTCGCATCCACACATGGTTCCCTTTAGCGGGAGATGGGGAAGTTTTTTTAAAGACGATAGTCTTTCTTGGGATACCTAAACGGAGAAATTTTGGTCTGTCTGTCTGTCTGTCTGTTTCTCTGTTTGTCGGCACGTCGCACGATTCAGCTAGCTGGCCAAAGTTTAACCCCCTGCCTTACGACCTCCAATCTTGACCGAGAAGCATGTGTTCATACGGGTGAGCGTGGGCAATTAAAAATCAAATATTACGCATACCTGAGGCACAACATCAATACCTTAGTACTATTCACAGTGTTCCGTCAAAACAAAATCTATAGATAGGTAATTATAAAGATCCTAGTGTTTATTACGCGGCGCTGAGAATGCGCCGTTGTGTACAAAACAAGTCTCCGCCCAGTGATTTAACGACGCTGTGGTGCTGCCACCTGGCAGCAGCATAGTTCAACACGAGCCGATGTTCCCCGGTAGCGCTGTAGATGGCGTCCTCAGTAGATGGCCGACTCTCAGTGACTACCGAAAGGGAAAAAACGAAATAAGGAGGGAGAGGTTTTATGATAATTCAAGGGGAAGCGCTTTACTGTTTGAGGCAAGGTCGGGTTGCCTTAGAACGCGTAGCTATAAAGCGAGATTCTGTAACGAAGAAGAACAATGTACATGCTGTGGGGGGAACTAAGGAAACGATGGAACATGTACTGATTGGATGTGGCGATATCCACCCAGATATACGTGTGGGCACGAGTCTACATGAAGCCTTGGGTTTTAGGGACAACAATGGAAAGCTGAACACGTCCGCGATAGAAATAAGTAAAAGACGGTTAGAGTATTGGTGGCAGAAAAGTAGAGGTAAAGGATAAAAATGAAGAATGGGAAAAATAAGGTCATTCTGCCTTAAGTGGCAGAGAGATGGTACGTGAATTTATATTTTTTCCTTGCTATATTAACATAGATTTAATCAATGTAGATAAGGCATTAGGCCAACATAAAAAAGAAAGTTTTTTTTTTTCGAGCCTGGTGGCAGACTTGTCACCGCCCCGTTATAAAGGGGACGCTCATAGCATCCATCCATCCATCCATCAATGCCAGCCAGATGCGGCTGATTCATCGTAGAAGAGCGCTGTCTCAGGCAAGGCAAAACATATATGGCCGCTTGATGAAATACGACCCACTCTACAAGACATGATCAGAGAACGCAGAGAAAAGACCGACGACCTAATTTCAGCGGATAAACGCCGGCGTCCGTCTAAGCGTGCCCGGAAAACGTCCGAAAAACGAGCCCAGCGGCTAGCCCAGCTATTAAATTGTGGTACTCATGCCGCTCATGCAGTGCAGTCGGCACAAGACTATCGTCTTTCGACGACATTTGCAGCGAAGCACGCAGATACGCGGCCAATTTTTTTTCTTTTACACTCTCAGTGGGATAACACACAAAGCGAATGTGTTCGTGTTTTCTTTTTTAATTTTTTACCGTGAGTCGCAGCGAGACGCGAGACTAATCTTCCTCCGTTCGCATGCGTTAGTATTTTCTCGCGCTTTGTGCATCGTGCAAACGCCATAGCGTTCCAGCGCTTAAATTGACAGGCCCTTTGTAAATTCGAAGGTGTATTCCGTGAACGCCTGTGTTCATTGAGACGGCGTCGGTCAGAATGATTGCAAACGCTGGGCACAGCGAAGCTACGCAAGCAAAGAGCGAGCGCTGTGGAGTCCGACGCGACCGGCGTCCGTTTGCGCATCCCGGCGGCCACCTGGCTCCGTGCCAGAGCTCGGATGGACGGGACGGACGGACATGGACGGACAGACAGACAGACAGACAGACAGACAGACAGACAGACGGACGGACGGACGGATGGACGGACGGACACTGGACGGACGGACACCGGACGGACGGACACCAGGATGGACGGACGGACACCGGACGGACGGACACCGGACGGACGGGCGGACACGGACGGACGGACGGGCGGGCGGACAGGCGGACACGGACGGACGGACGGACGGACGGACGGACAGACGGACGGACGGACGGACGGACGGACGGACGGACGGACGGACGGACACCGGACGGACGGACGGACGGACACCGGACGGACGAACGGACGTGAGCATGAGACATTAACGGCTTTCGCCTTAAAATACGCACGTGACGGATCCTCGATGCTGAGATGCCTCTGTTTCATAGGTGGGGGGGGGGGGGGGGGGGGACGCTGCCACCTCCCCCCCCCATCGACAGTGGTCATTCTTGGCTGCAGTCTGGGAAACTAACAAGTCAGACAAAGTTTTACTTCAATGCAGCAATCACGCAATTATGTAATAAAATTTGTGCTGCAATTCGGCTGTGATCACTGTCCTTCATGTCTGATGACCGCGCACTGCGGGCTCTCTGTGGTGCGGGCTGCCTATGCGACGCTTGCACGCCATGTTCTCGAGCCTTGCAGAGGAGGCCACCGCTCCGCAGGCGCTCCATGACATGGAACAATCTGTCCTAATTTTAATTTGTTCTGCCTGGCGTGAAGTTTCCGTAATCAGAGACGCAAATACGGGGGAACCAGTAAACGTTTTATAGCCTGATCAAAAGCTCTTCCTTTTTTGAGGAAAGTTAGTTTCTTTCTTTGAAAACGAATAGCACCGCCGCTGCTTCAATCCAAGCTGCTGTGAGTCGATGAGAGTGCAGAAGTGTCGAGTATTTTAGTTGTGCCGAGCCAGAACAGCTAAAAAAAGGCTCCCGCTTTAGTCTCCGATTAACCTGCTTCACTTTTTTTTTATCATATGGTAACCTGCCACAATCGCGGCGGCTTGTAACAAGGCGACAAGGCAGTGGATTCGAGCACATTAAGGAGCCCAGCTGTCACATTTGCCCCATAACTTGATCTACCTGACCAGAGAGATGATCATCGTCCAGGGTTTTCAGGACTAAGATGACTGCCCACCTGCAAAGGATTGTGTCTGTTTCCTAATAATGTTTATTTCCATCTCTAACTCTCTCAGCAAGGATGTTCACAGAGAGTTGGATTTGCGCAAAAACAGCTCATTATACGCGCAAGCAGCTCTACAGCTATTGCTAAAGTATCTATTATACGCACATGAATTCATCTCGCCAGCTGCTAAAGCAGCCGCTGCAAATGCGATTGGTGGGCAGCCTTCTTGAATTGCGTTCAAAATAAGACGCTGTCGGGCTATTCCGAAAAAGTTTTATTGCTCAACATAGTTATGCGCACTTCATTGAGCACACTTTATTTTAACGCGGCAAGTTTTCGCAGACTTGTAACATCGCGTAACACGGAGGCTATTTCATGGAGCACC
>JALIZH010002767.1:0-19132 GCA_030522465.1 Rhipicephalus appendiculatus
AACTTTTGCTTTATCAATCTTAAACCCTGGCATTATTCGAAAGCGAGAAACCCTAACGAATTGGACAACAAATATACAGCTGAACGAAAAATGAAGCGCCTATATCTTGAGACCAGACCAGACCGTGAGGACGATGCTTAACAAGTAATAGCTTCGTGGTGCCGCAAATTGCATATGATATATAGTTCCAAGCGTTATCTCGCCGGGTTTTCTAAGAAGTGCTTAACCATGGGTAACCACTACTATTCATCATCATCATCAGCCTGTCTACGCCCACTGCAGGGCAAAGGCCTCTCCCCATGTTTCGCCAATCAACCCGGTCCTGTGCTTTCTGCTGCCACGTTATACCTGCAAACTTCTTAATCTCATCTACCCACCTAATTTTCTGTCTCCCCCTCACGCGTTTGCCATCTCTTGGAATCCAGTCAGTTACCCTTAATGACCAGCGGTTATCCTGCCGACGTGCTACGTGCCCGGCCCATATCCATTTCTTCTTCTTGATTTCAACTATGATATCCTTAACCCCCGTTTGTTCCCTGACCCACTCTGCTCTCTTCCTGTCTCTGGGGTTACACCCACCTATCATTTTCCTTTCCATCGCTCGCTGCGTCGTCCCCTCAGTTTAAGTTGAACCTCTTTGTAAGTCTCCAGGTTTCTGCTCCGTAGGTAAGTACCAGTAAGATGCAGCTGTTATATACCTTCCTCTTGAGGGATAGTGGTAGACTACCATTCATGATTTGATAATGCTTGCCGAATGAGCCCCATCCCATCCTTATTCTTCTAGTTATTTCGCTCTCATGGTTCGGCTCGGCGGTTACTTTCTACCTGTCCTAAGTAGACGTACTCCTTTACAACTTCCAGTGTCTCGCCACCTATCGCAAAGCGCTGTTCTCTGCCAAGATTGTTCCACATTACTTTAGTTTTATGCATATTAATTTGATATATCAAGTGGTCAACGAATTGCAATAACTGAGGGAGCGAAATGCCTAGGAAATATATTTTCATCGAACATAACTTGGAACAGCCATATAACCATAAGCATTGAGTGAAGTCGAAGAGGCTTTATACTTTTCAAACGTTCGTCTCATCTTGGATTATGCTGCTGTAATATGGGACTCTGAATCTGTAACTCTGGCAATAAGCTATCCAAACTAAGGCATAACGGTTCATAACTAACTACACAGCAAGAAATAAAAAAGAAAAGTTCTTTCCTACTTGCCTGTATATGGGTCCGTATCGCCTCACCCAATCCATTCCCTTGGTGTGATAGAATTTCGGTTCGTTGAACTCCAAGTTTCCCTAGAAAGGGGATTCCCCTCGGTCCAGGTGGATGCTGTTTACCGCTCTGTTCACCATTCTTCCTTCTTGTGTACCAGATGAGAGCCAAGCCAAGCCCAGATGCCGCTAAGGCGCTGACGTAGACGGACAGGCAACACAAGTTGCCAACGGCCCCATTTTGAAGAACGCTGTAGATGCTTATGATGGCAGCCTATTTTAAAGCGAGAAAAGTAATGACACCGTGATATGATCACTGCTAATTTAAAATTTCTACGCTTTCTGGGAAAAAAACTCCCCGCCCCCTTACTCCTGTACCTCGATTATGCACCGCGTCCATGCAACACTGGCCCGCTTGAATCCCAACCATATCCCCGCTTCGCTCCCCGACCCCTCTCCGGGAACCTGCGCCTGAAATTTGCCGTGACAAAGCGTAGCGCGAGGAAGACGAGACACAGGAAGAAATACACAGGACAGGCGCTAACTGGAAACTAAAAGTTTAATAACATGAAAAAATCCGCTGTTTTATAGTTGGCACTGACGAAAAGAAATCACGTGAGCATCTCTCAACCCAAGGAAACAAACAATCAAAAAAAGAAAAAACCTAATCATACGGATTGTAACCACTTGCAATCTAATCATACCCTGGTAGTCTGGTATAACCCTGGTAGTCTGGTTGATCGCAAGTTGTTACATTCTGTATGATTAGATTGCAAGTGGTTACAATCCGTATGATTAGGTTTTTCCCCTTTTTTTTTGATTGTTTGTTTCCTTGGGTTGAGAGATGCTCACGTGATTTCGTTTCGTCAGTGCCAACTATAAAACAGCGGATTTTCATGTTATTAAACTTTAGTTTCCAGTTAGCGCCTGTCCTGTGTATTTCTTCCTGTGTCTCGTCTTCCTCGCGCTACGCTTTGTCATGAATCTACACCAACTCGCCCAGCACGCTACCTTACTCCAGTTGAAATTTGCCGTCAAATTATCGCGCCCTGAGCTTAGCGCAAGACACCCATGAAGATTTTCAAGGTCCCCTAACATCCCTGCCTTTCCTTTCTCTTGTTTTCTTTCCTTTCCATGTCCAGTGAGCAAAATCATGGCCTTAGAGATCTGTATTTCAAGTTGGTGACAATGACGACGTAGTCAGCAAGAGTAAGGCCTCCGAGATCTATTTCTTGCGCTTACAGTTGTTGCGTTTGCTCATCATCGGAGTTTTCTTCTATGCCGTGCTTCCTGCGGTCTGGATAAATGAAAAAAAAACTCCAAGCAAAGTTTATTTAGGAAAAAACCCGGCGTTTCGAAGCCAGACCGGCTTCTTTTTCAGGGTGAGAAGGCCCGAGATGTGCGGCTCTACGGTCTGATCGCGTTGCCATTGCTTTGCTTGTTTGTGAGCCGTCGTTGTAATGCGGCGTGTCACGAACGAAATCGACACTTCTCAGGAATAGTTTAGACGAACTCAGGATGTATACATGCACTCAGTTCTTTTCTGTGGGAGACACTGCTGCCGCCATCTTGAATTTCGAAACCGTTCCGGGGAAAGCGCGCCCGTCCATTCAGCCTGTGTGTGGCGGGGGAGGGGCGGGGGGGGGGCTTGCTCGGGATTTTTACGGTTGGAATGGAACAGTCCCTCAATTCGCTATTTCTTTCTCTCAACTATCTTTGCTGGCAACCACATAACAGTTATGGTTGCGTCCCATATTCAGCGACGCTGTCTCTGCTTTGAGAATAACAGCGCCAAACTCGAAGTTGCAGCGTTTATAGACGATTTTCCGCAGCAGCGCACGGGCTCAGCCATGTTTGATCACGTGAACGTAACTCGCCTATGGCCAGTGAAGTGGCCGTGGCCGTTCCACGCTAGCTGGCTGCAAGGTGTAAGCAAATCGCATGCTTATACACAGCAAAACATCGTTCGATATTTAATCGCCCAAAAGGGGACAAGATTGAGACATATCCGTTTGTATGACACGTACCATGCCACAGAAATAAATATGTTTATTCTACTTCGCATTTGTGGCGTATGCCTTTAATTGTTGTATTAGCAAGCGCCAGTAGCTGTGATTACAAGCCAACATGGCAGCACCCGTACACACGCGACCGCCTGCTTTGATCCGAACTCACGCCTGCTACTTTCGCACTGCCCGGACAGCAATGAATAAATGGTGAAATCGGCTATTTCTTTGTGTCGTCTCACGCTGTGGACAACGCATCAGGTATATTTTGTTTTAAATGCGAAGCATTTCTTAGCGAACTTCGGCGACTTTGAGCGTATCTATCTATCTATCTAGCTATCTAGCCGCCTACGACTTTGTGCTCTCCTGGCCGTATCGTTAATGGGATTTATACCAAATTTAATAATAATAATAATATCTGGGGTTTAACGTCCCAAAACCACGATGTGATTATGAGAGACGCCGTAGTGGAGGGCTCCGGAAATTTTGACCATCTGGTGTTCTGTAACGTGCACTGACATCGCACAGTACACGGGCCTCTAGCATTTCGCCTCCATCGAAATGCGACCGCCGCGGCCGGGATCGAACCCGCGACCTTCGGGTCAGCAGCCGAGCACCCTAACCGCTATACCACCGCGGCGGACTTGATACCAAATTTGGTATGGCATAACATGACTGTATGAAGAACATAAATGGCTGGTCATATCATGAAAATCATGACTAACTTGTCATGAAAAGTATGATTTACATGCCACGCTCATGGCGCGCTCGCGGCCGTTTCGTTAGCTTGACATACACCAAATTTGGGATTGAGTGACATGACTGTATGAAGAACATAAATGACAAGTGGTAATATGAAAATTATGACTTCGTGAGCGACATGACTTGCATTCCACGCTCATAGCGCGCTCGCGGCCGTTTCGTTAGCTTGATATACACCATATTTGGTATTAAGTGACATGAATGTATGACGAACGTAAATGACAAGTGGTAATATGGAAATCATGACTTGTCATGTGCGACATGACTTGCATGCCATGCTCATGGCGTGCTCGCGGCCGTTTCGTTAGATTGAGATACACTAAATTTGGTATATCGCGACGTGACTGTATGACGAACATAAATGACAAGCCGGAATATGGAAATCATGACATGTCATGTGCGACATGACTTGAATGCCACGCTCATGGCGTGCTCGCGGCCGTTTCGTTAGCTTGATATACACCAAATTTGGTATTGAGTGACATGACTGTATGACGAACATAAGTGGCAGGTGTAACATGAAAATCTTGGCATGCATGTCATCTACAATGCCATTTACATGCCACGTTCATGGTGCGCTTGCGTCCGGTTCGCAAGCTTGACATACACCAAAATTGGTATATCGCGACGTGACTGTATGACGAACACAAATGACAGGTCGTAACATGTAAAACATGATATGCAAATTATGTAAAGCATGATTTGCTCCTTCCTGGCTGCTTCGCATTACATCGATTCCCACAGTGCGTGGGATCTGCCGGCTTTTTTACTATTGAAACCAGCTGTGTTTATTTAGCCACGCCCACTAAGCCTTGTCTACGAGGATTTGATACTTGATCCAGGAAACACTGAAAAATACCGAAGAATAGGTTGCTGTCGAAGCTTCAAGACGCAAATCTAAAGCAAATAGAAGCGTAGGTTTGCAACTTACGGCCACACAGCGCACGACAACGACGTGTAAATTTTGAGGCGCAAGGAACCCGCATCCACGGGTTCCGCCATGTTGACTCTTCTTCCGGCGCTATTTTCTGTATGGTGGCTAGCCACCATACCGTCTGCTCGCTTTTACTTTGCCAACTCGTGCGCGCAGACGCCATGGGGATCCCGAGCAGAACAAGCCGCGCGGATGGAGACGTATTGAGCAGTGCTGCCAAAGGCCGCGTTCCAGGGACTTAAAGGCCGCGTGTCAGTGGCGCCATCTGATTTTGATTGAGCTAAGCAGCGGCGGAAAATCGTTTATAGCGTATTCCGGTTTGCCTGCTTTTTCGCTCTCAACTTTCCTGGGCACTTGCGCGTTCCGTAAGTCGTAAACACGTTTTCTTTTTTTTTTTTTGATAGCGGGATTCTGCAGAGCTGTCTTGCCATACGGTTTCTTGGTTTGACACAGTCCAATAACTTCCCTTTCTTAACGATTTGCCATAGCTTAGAGGGTTTCTCAATTATCCCTTTTGTTGAGCATGCCTTAACCGTTATGAGTAAAATAAAGTCTGAAAGCGGGTTGGCGAGACACGGTGATACGTTTGACCGCAGGAGGCTAATCGGTAAAGTTGTGAACAAGCACTTTAAAAGTAAGGTGCTATAAGCGCTGCAACTACGGCAAATTTCACGCTGGTAATTTTGAATGCAAGAACAGTATTGCCGAAGATGAAACGCAATTTGCAAAAGGCAGAACAAAAAATTGGGGGACCCTTAAGCTTCGCCTTTAAGAGTTGAACGCGATAGCGATATCCCGTCCCTAGTGCGTACTTCAATCACTTAGTGCATACTATGTAATGGGTAGTATGCTTTAAACCAGGAGAAATTATGCGCGGCAAATGTGGGAAATGTTTTCGAACTTGCTATGCACCCACTACGTGGTGTTAAGGGAATACGCGAAGTAAGGTGTGTGCCGTTTGTAATGTGTGGCTGGCTTTAAACTATGGAATCGTTATGATAGTCACATATTCTGACGCCCGATGGCAATGTACGCTTGTACCACGCAATATTCCTGGGATATTACATGTTATATTGCGACGCCTATATAAAGGACGCTTGCGTTTGCGAAGCATGGAAGTTATTTTCACTGCATTTCCAAGCAGAGGAAGTTATTTTCACAGTATTTCCAAGCAGAGGCATGGCTGTGTGGTAGAACACCTGCTTGCCACGCAGACAACCCGGGTTCGATCCTCACTCGGAGCCGAAAATTTTTATTGTTTATTTTATTTTCATGTTTCCCGATTTTTCGGTCACGGACAAGATGATGATTTTTCGGTCACGGACAAGATAATTTTTCGCTCACAACCAACGACGCCGACGCCGGAATTTCTGCGAAACGAGCTCTTTAACGCTATCGCGTTAAAATTAAAAACGCAATAATTTATGGGATTTTACGTCCCAAAACCACAACATGACTATGAGAGACGCCGTAGTGGACAGCACCGGAAATTTCGACCGGGGCTCTTCAACATGCCCCTAAATTTATGGACTCTAAAAAAAGGTCGGCATATTCACTTAACTAAATAAAAACCGTTTATTTGTCACAAAAAGCACTAACCTCTTAGTAAGTGAAGGTAGTAAAATGCAGGTTAGTGAAGTTTGCTACCTAGTAAGTAAGTGAACAGTGCTGACTCAAATGGTATAGTCCATGACTAAATTGTTAGTAACCACGCTAGCAACTTAGTAGCCGTGCCGTATTAACTCTGGTGGACTACAAATTAGGCAATTAAAGCTTTAGGCAATTAATGCATATTAGCATGTGTATTGCCATATCAAGATATGATTCTGTTAGAAAAGTACATATAGGATAAAGGAAGTGGCATTGTCCTCGTACATTAATTTCATGGCCGCAAATTGCTTCATGTGATTGCCATGGTAAGTACGCATCACAGAAATATGCATAGAGGCATGAACGGGTCATAAACGAAAACACACATGCAATCGCGCGCACAGAATTTCAGTATTTCTACGTAGCCGATATCTATAGCAGCTGCTTGAAGTCTATTTATGCTCCTACTTTGGGATAGCACACCATGTACTGGTTTACAGCCATAGAATTTAGAAGAATAGTTGATGTTTTCTAAACATCACTGTGTGCCCTTCTATATGCTCATATGTGTGCCATCACGTAGCACGAAACTTTTATTCCAAGGTGATCAATAAAATTAAAGTTTGTCTGAATTTTGCTAAATATGGTCACGATTACGGCAAAATATACGAAAGATCTGGCAACGTCGATGGCTCAATTGTTAAATAGTTAAAAACACTAAAGGCTGGTTCACACCGAAGGCGGAGCGGCAAAGCGGGAAAGCGGGCTTTTCGAAGCGGCGAGGCGGCTAGTGCGCGCACCTGTTCAGACCGCACACCGCATTTGGCTGCCCGCGCGGCCGAGGAGGCGGAGCATCACGCGCGTGTCGCTATCACGTGGCTCTGCTTCTCCCAAACTACACCAGCTCCACCGCCACGCCACCGCCGCAGCGCGTTCTGATTGGCTGCGGCAAAGCGGCGACTTTGGGCAGGCGGCAAAAAATTGGTCCGGGAGCAATCGGACATGCCGCCTCGTTTTCCGCCCGCTTTCGCCGCCTGGAGTGGAGGTTTTCCCCGCTTTCCGCCTTGCCGCTTGGCCGCTTTGGCCGCCCCGCTTTCGGTGTGAATGAGCCTTAAGAAAGCTTCCTTGGTTAGTAACGGCAAAAGTTACCAGCATTAATAGCTGCTGGCTAATAAAGGCATGCCGTGAAAATAGTAAAATGCGTTCGAAACAAGTAAATGTACGCGTTTACTAACTTTTTTTCGAATAATGTTAAGCACACGGTTTTCTAGCATTCTGCCTTCATTGAAATGCGGCCGCGACCTTACCCGGTCGTCATGAATAAAATTAATCCGGGCTGCGAGGTTTCGGTCTACTGTAGTAAGTGTGGGGGTTTGCTCGATTTAGACCACGTGCTCTGGCGCTGCTCGGCGTTGGACGGTGATGCTTCTCAAAGTGAACAGTGGTGGCAGCGGATGCTGCACAGTGACGTGCTGGCGGACCAACTCAGGGCTGTCAAGAGGGCCTGTGTGGCGTTAGAAGGGCTTGGCCTCTCTGTCCCGACGTGGGAGCGGCCAGCATCAGTCCCGGACTGATCCTCAGGACCACAATAAAGTTATTCATGCCATACCATACGGCCGTGATTTTATCCAACGACCTTCAAGTCGACATTCAAGCACCACGTGCTCTAGACCTTCGCGTAGAGTTCAAAATTAAAAACAAGTGCAACGAATCATTGTTAGGTTTTCCCGGATGACGGCGTCGATATATCGGGAAACGAAAAGTCCAACAACCAGGAAAACACAGGGCGCACGTGCTTTCCGGTAGCAACAAAAATGACAGCTGCAATTTAAAAAAAAAAAAAAAAAGAAAGTTTCCTTCTACAGTTCACAACCCCACTGGCGCTTTGTTCGCTTGCTGAAGCGTCTCTGTGATGTTATTGTAATGCTGCAATTTTCAGCCAAGATTTTGTTTTGGAGCGATTTTCTTCGTATGTGTTAAAGCTTTTTAAGTACAGTTAAATCGAAACTCAATTTTGCGAAGTTCCCGAGCTAATGAAGCAATTTTCATTCTCCCGCAGGTACCCATAAGACTCAGTGTTGTCGTGAACCCGAATTAACGAACTAATTTGGGTTCCTGCTTTAACGAAGTATTTCCTGTAATAACAGAGTGAAAAAGCGGTGATTTCACTTTAATTTCGACCAAGAGAGGTTTTTCTTCGAGCATGCGTGCTAACGTTACGGCGTTAACATCGACATATTTACACAGCACAAAATGAACGAGGACAGGTGAAAAGACACAACACAGGCGCTGACGCAACGAGAGGACAAAGCATCAGGCGCAACACAACGCAGCTCCGGTGCTGTGTTCTCCCATCTGTCCGCGTTAATTTTGCGCTTTGCAAATACGTCGATGCTAAATCACCAACTAGTCCAAGCCACCGTTCTATCGTGTTAGAACATCTAGGCTCGCTATAGTTGCGGCGCTAACCTTGACGATGCTGCACGCCGCGTCCATGCACGGAACAACGGAGTCACAAGTCGGTAGCGCTCATACGTATAGACGTATTCCATGTTTGTAAACAGGGGTAGGCGCCGTCGACATACTGAGGCGCTTGTAGCGACGTCGCGGCGCGTAGGCTCCGCCCAGCCCAAAGCTCGCCACCACCCTATGTGATCACGGGACAACTGGCACAGCAGCTACAAAGCTGCCTCCGAGCACAGCGCTTCGGGAAGCCGGGAGGCTCCCCGACGCGCTGTGCTCGGAGGCAGCTGTGTGAACGCTGTGTTCACACAGCTGCCTACGCCGACGCTCTGTGTGAACACTTGCTAAAAAAGTATGGCAGCTTCGCACCTGTGGTGCCAGGCCTGAAGGAGGAGCGGAGCTGGGTGGCCTTCGTTGTTTCTCTTCATTTTTTCTTTCTTTCTTCTCTTTCTCTCTGTTTCTTGTATGTACGATGACGACGGCGACAACGGACATTGTGCGACCCTAAGGAGATTCGGCTCTAAAAACGCTTTAGAGGTGTTGTATAGTGCTTAGAGTCACGTTAACACGTGCATTATTACGTGGTAGAAGTGTTGAATCGCAGCAGGAGTCACACCATGTGGATTGCGTAGCCAGTGGGTGGTTGGAAGGCCCAGACATTATAAAGGTCTATTGCATAACTGATTGTTATCATCGACAATAGCATCAACAAAGCGTGCAGCTGAGCTACTGCGCGTATTCCCTTGCGGACGCGTAGTGAATGCTTCTCCAATCCCCAGAATGATAAATTACGGCGTAGTGGGCGGTTCACATGCATTCTAGGAGAGTCTAAAACAACCGTCGCTGCGCGCCCAGCGTTCCCTTCCTCGCGGCACGGTGTAGGTGCATAAGCGTGCGCAGGGTTCCCCTTCAGGGGGGGCGAAGGTCCATTGCAGCGCCCCCCCTCCCTATTAAGTCAATGTAAGGGGCAGACTTTGCGCCCCCCCTATCTTAGGTGATTTGGGGGGCGGCCGCCCCCCCCTGCCCCCCTCGTGCGCACGCCTATGTGTAGGTGCCTACCGAGAAGCGAATCCTGGCTACGAATGAGAAGGCGATGCGAACGGGGCCTATTAAGCTATCGCGTTCTAGTCTTGAAGGCGAAGATCAAGCGCCCTCCAAGTATTTTCTGATAATGTGAACTAGAATTTCGCTACACCTGTTTGTTTGTCTCACCCATTACGCTGTCTTCCTATCTGTCAATGTTGCGCCTACGATTTTCCGTTCCATGGCACGCTGCGTGTCCCTAACTTTTTCTCGAGTTTCTTATCGTCCAAGTTTCTGTCCCAAGTGCTAGAACTGGCAGTATGCACTGGTTGTACTGTTTTTTTTTCTCGAAAGTCTCTCCCTTAGGCATAATAGTTGTACACTTCCATTTTAGGGAGAGCGACAGATTGCTTCTCCCTAATTGGAAGTGCCTGCCGTATGCTCTCCATCCCATCCTTATTCTTCGTCGAATTCCCTTTTCACGCGTGGGCTGCTTCGTCATCAATTGACCTATGTATATACTTACACTTGAACATAGTCCTGAAATTGATTGGCTACGTGAGCTGCTTCAGTTGAACACTTTCTGTGTTTATAGTCAATCGTTTTTTCCAACTGGTCATCATTGCTGAAGAGCATATTGTCGTCTCGAAACAGCAAGTTGCAGATATACTTTCTGTTACTCATTATTTCTATTGCTTCCCAATCTAGTCCTTTTAAGTTCATGGCGTGCAGTGAAACACATTCGAGAGATCTATCTCCTTGCATGAGTTCTTTCTCAATCTGAATTCTCCTGCTTTTAATGAGTAGAAGCGGGGAAGCGGTTGGATCGTTGTAGATGTTGGCTAAAGTATTCACATGTTTCAAGTGCCCCTTGACGACGCAATGTCTCCAAACGTGCTGGTACCATACTGAGTCGAATGCTATTTTGTAGTCTAGGAACTCCATATGAATGGGTTTGCTGTATTCAACAGATCTCTCAACTGATTAATTGAGCTCAGGGCTGTGGCCGATTGTAGGTACATTTCCCTGAAGTCAGCTTGCTCGCTATAATCCGTTTCAGACATCAGGTGCAATGCTGTGGAGACTAGCGAGACGTCTTTCAGCAGATGCGTTTGCACCAAGAAATAGTCCAATGATTCTACCACCCATTTTAAATGCAAATAGTGGGGCACAGTGTATAACAGGGACTAGATAAGAGAACGACGACGCAGGCTTATATCTCCAACGAATGCGAATGGGCTGATGCCTTCAAGGATGCGTGGTGCTCCATAAGGCGTTCATTTACGCACCTACCAGATTGGACCAATGTACACCTTACCGCAAGAAATTGGAATCATATAAACAACTTTCAAGACACACTCCACATATTGGTTCAGTTTCCGATGTCTCACAGGACAGACACTTAACTCCCTCGGTTTATTGATCCTAGGGCACAAGCGTGCCAACTTATTTCTCGCTGTGAACTTCACATCCACGCTATATCTGTTTCCGACATGCTTCAATTTGTGTGCCAGCCCGTGCACGTAGGGGATGAAAGCCATCCTGCGATTTTTTGAAGTGGCTTTTTGCGCTCTGTGTCCCCTTCCCCCTTTCATCCCCTACGTGCACGGGCTGGCACACAAATTGAAGCATGTCGGAAACAGATATAGCGTGGATGTGAAGTTCACAGCGAGAAATAAGTTGGCACGCTTGTGCCCTAGGATCAATAAACCGAGGGAGTTAAGTGTATATCCTGTGAGACATCGGAAACTGAACCAATATGTGGAGTGTGTCTTGAAAGTTGTTTATATGATTCCAATTTCTTGCGGTAAGGTGTACATGGGTCAATCTGGTAGGTGCGTAAATGAACGTCTTACGGAGCACCACGCATCCCATTCGCATCTCGCAATGCATTGCTATAAATGCGGATGTCATCCTGTGTTGCATGAAACCGAGATACTGTTTAGGCATAAGGATCAGGCAACACGTGAAATTGTGGAGGCGTTTCATATTAGAAAAAGGGGCCGTGATTGTGTTAGCCAGCCATCCATCCTGTTACATGATAAGGAGTTTGAATTTCTATAGATAAGTGAAGATTGTTAGTTTACTATGCTGTTTTCGTTGTCATGGTTCTGAAGGCAGTTAGGCCTCTTGTTCGACTGCGCATGTGCAACATGTTATCTTGTGCTTTTAAATGTTCTGCTGTTCAATAAAAATTCAGTAGTGAGTTAAGCGCTGTCCTGTCAAAATTCTTCGTTATTCTGTCCTCGTTTCATGTGCGTTTAAAAAGCTTTTGCTTTAAACATGAATGTTCACCAACTAGCCCATCTCGCCGTCTTGTTAGATGCATACAGTTAAGAAAGCTCGCAACTTTAGTCAGGCACGATGTCCGCAGTGAATCCCAGACTCCTGCGACGGGCCGACGTTAATTCAAGCGGGCACTTACCGAAATGCCGGCGACGCAAGCCATGTTTCTGCCTCAGGATCGGGTTTGGGTTTCTGATTGAAATCGTAGAACATTCGTGTGCCTCGCTGTAGTTGCCGCTTACAGTCTCGTCCCGCTACTCGGGCGCACAAAACAGCTGCTTCCGATTCTGCGAATTAAACTGTCCGAAACCACGAAACAGCTGTTAACTTTTTTGTTTTTTGTTCTGGCGCGACAGGATGTGCAAGAGCGATTACAAGAAATACAGCAGTGTATAATACTATTTTTGAGCTCACGCTCTCTTCTTTTTTTTTATGTGCAGTACGTACGTCCACTTCACGCTCTCAATCTTTGTTTGAGCTAGAATGTCGGTTAAAGGGACCCTGAAACGGTTTTGACGATTTTGTACAAACACATTGGGCCAGTAGACCAAGTCCTAAGGCTCATTTACAGACTAATTTAAGCTCTCTGCGTACACTGTGTAATTGATTACAACGCTATAAAGCTGCGAATCGCTGCAGATCACTGCGGCTCAGCCCAACGCGTTTTCAACCGCCTCTCCCGAGTATGACACGCACTCTGCGCACGATCTGATTGGCTGCGGTGTGCGCGCACGAAAAAATTGGCTGGTAGGGTGGCGGCACCTGTCGGAGCAGATATCAACCCCTCCGCGATGTCTCTGTTGCCAGACGGCGTGCCTGCTGCCGGGCGCACTGGGGCTATGGTCTCCGAGATGCACGCAACCTGTCGGCGTGCAATCTCGGAGGTCCTCACTGGGCGAAGCTCAAATCGTCGAGTGTGCTCACATGAGCTCTGCGATCGCCAGCGATGCCAGCGTGTATCATGAGTTGAGGAGGCAAGGCAGGGGTAAGAAGGAGGGTATGATATAATTGGCCGTAGCCGCCTTGGTACACGGCGTGCAGCGAAATTTGTGGTGCCAATGGTTTGATGATGCTCTAGCCTAAACGCTGACAAAGCTTCAAATAACCGTTTCAGGGTCCCTTTAAGACTAAAGCCCTAACCGCATGTACGCGTTCCAACGCGTAAGCGCGTGGCGAGTGGACTCGGCGTTAACCACACGTACGCGTTACAACGCGTCAGCGCGTGGCGTGTGGACTCGACCTTAAGGCCTGACCGCACGTGCCCGTTGCAGCGCGTCAGCGCGTGGCTTTTTGACGCGGCGTCGCGCCCTCTCTATGGAAAGAGAGGGCGTGCAGCTTCGCGTAGCCACGTACCCTATCTCCCTATAGGGAGAGGGGTACGTGGCTACACGGCCTGACCATACGTGCAACGGGCACGTGTGGTCAGGCCTCTAACCGCACGTACGCGTTACAACGCGTCAGCGCGTGGCGTGTGGCTATAGGGTTTAAGCGGAGACTTCAGAAAATGGTTGTTGCTGTAACGAGTCGCGGGCGACTATAAGTGACGCCGCTAATATGTGGACGCCGGTGTGACCTATCAATGCATTGTTTTAAACTTATCTACAGCCGGATACAACTTTAGAAGTCCGCGGCATTTTCTCCTCAAAGGCGCATGCGTACAAGCCCGCACCGATGAACGAGCACCCCAGAATGACGTCGTGAGCTGGACGTCCGGTGAACCCGCCTTCGGAGAAACACTGCCAAGTGCATGAGCCGGACTATTCGCTTAGTCGCGGAGGCGATCCGCTGCCACGCCTAATAATAGTTTCCTAATAATACACTACACGGAACTCTGGCGCTAGTGTCTATGGGATCTGCAATGCATCGCGCTTCAGCCAGCATGGCAACGATGGGTAGTACACGGATTTGTCTAATCTTCTTTCGACTCCGTTTGGCTCCGCGAGGCCTGGAGCCGCTTTGTCGCGAGACGAAGTTCAGCAAATGTGCAGCAGTCTCAGTTCAACATCTTAACCTTTTAGTCTCACCAATTCAAATCGGCTTACGAAGTTCACAACGGTCCATTCTTTCATCCGAAATAAAAGCAAAACACAACAATAAATAAAGCCACAAGTGCGTCCGAAGCCTGCAAGTACGAAGACGAGACCCGTGTTAGAGTGTACTAGAACTTTTGAGTGGCGCGACCGGCACGCTCTCCCTAGAGTTACTGTATATGCTACCTTTAGGTAGCAGAGTTGCGCCTCTGATAGAACTCGCCGCTCGCGCCCCCCATTCGCCAAGCGCGCTCACGTGCGCAAAAAGCATCCTTTTGAGGGAAAGCCAACTTCACGGTCGCGCAGGTGCTGGCGACCGCGGCGCCACCGCCGCCGCTCTGCTCTACCGCCGGTGCCACCGCTATCGCCATCGCTGCCCAAGCACTCCGGCTACGCCGCTACAGTGTACTCCGGCTAGCCGATCCGGCTGAGTGCGGAATGTTTTTCGTTGGTGTTGTGGTTGTGTCTTGCGTTGTCCGTTTTTAGTGAACGTCAGTGTTAGTTGTGCCTCTGCGGCGTAGCGCCGTGACTCAGAGCTGCGAAGTTGTGACGATGACAGGATGCTGCGCTCCCCACTGCACGAATCGACAAGAAAACGGATAGGCTTTCTTCTCCATTCCATGTCTCATTGCATAGCCCATTTCATGGTGACCGTGACAAAAAAGGAAGTGCCAAACCTGCAACTCGCTAAGCTAGGTATGTTGGTCCTAGTTGTCAACGACCGTGTTCTGCTCTCGCCCGCTTGTATTTTCAAAGTTCAAAATAAACTCTGCCTTTTGAAACATGTGCTAGAAAAAAGCTACCCTCGAAGTAAAATTGTTGAATGATGTTGGTCAGCATGTGTTGTCGTGAGCAGTGCGAACTGGAACACTGAAATTACATTTCAAGTGTCATAGCGGCTAAACGTAGTTGGCGTGAGCAAAAAATGTTCATGACGCTAAATGCTCAAGCGAAAGGTAGCTCTGGCAATTATGTACGCCAAATTCATATCAGTACATTGCAAGTAGTCGAATAAGAATGAAATCGGTGTTCCAGCTCGTATATTGATCACGACATGTAGTACATCCGTCAGCCGTAGAAATCGTCACTGCAGGTCGAATGTGTAGGCAGTTCCATACAACTCACTACTTATTCCAGCATTACAGTACGCTTCAGAATGCACATCCACGTCACGACTGACTAACATATGTCTGTATAGTGTAGTTATAAATCTCATGGCAATATTTTTGCGACTAGAGTAGGCGATAACAAACAGGATATGTATTGTTTTGCGCCCACTGTTCAACGGCTGGCTAGCCGTTGACATAAATCGAACGGGACGGAACGATAAAATTGTGCGCGAGTGAGTGCGTGAATATGCACCTTACAGGTTTGTCAAAACAGTATAATTCAGTCCGGGCACTGTGCGGCATTGCATTCGAAACCGCACCGAGTGTTTACTTCATGCCACAGCTACGTAAATATGCGGAAAATTCTCGTTTGATTGCGTTATTTGCAAAACGCGGAGTGATAGTTCTAGCAATTGTTTGCTCGAGCCATCGAAGCGCTGCGTCAAAAACTACGTGAATCGAGCGATGTGCTGAACTTAATTTGTCGAGAATCTCGACAAATTAAGTCGAAGCTTTCCTGTTCGCTATTTAAAACAAAAATATTACTTCCGATGGTGACTGCCATCGAACAAGCTATAGCACCAGTTTCATCTGGAGTCATTATTCGTTCGAGTTCTTTTTTTTTTCTTTCTACGAAGCCAATGTCATTGCGCCAGCGACGGGTTATGAACGAGCCAGACAGCGCATGGAGCCGCTGGGCCGCGGCGGCTCGTACATTCGAAAGGGGTGGCTTTCCTGCATGACATGGATGCCTCGACGGGCAAGATGGCGGACCTATGCGCAACTCTGCTACCTAAAGGTAGCATATACAGTAACTCTAGCTCTCCCCTTGCTTGCAGCTGTCCACGTTTGCGGGGAAAGTAGCGGCGGCGCTGCCATCGACCAATCTTCCAGTTTGGTTGTTTGGTTTGTTTGCGTGGCTGTGCGGCATGGCTGCGGCATCTCGCTTTTGCTCGCAAAAAGACCAAAAAACTGCGTCTAAACCATTATTACGCACCCGGTTGTACAACGGGTTATCCGCGTGTGCAACAAAGTCGCAAGTTATCCCTTTTTAAGGCCCCAAAGGATGAAGATCGACGACTTCTTTGAGAGCGGAACCTCCACCGACTTGACAGGCCGCTTGACGCCGATTGTGCGGTGTGTGAGTTGCACTTCGAACCCCATTTTATTCTGAGAGACTACGACCATATTATCAACGGTGTTGAAGTCCGAATTCCCAGGGGAACGCCGACGCTTGCCCCTGATGCAGTCCCGACGATTTTACCCAACCTGCCTGCATATTTGACGCTGAAAACTCCGGCTCCACGGACTCGAACATAGATTTTGTTGGCGTCTACTAGGCCCTACGTAGTTCCTTATCAGTAAACATCAAGCACATTGACCTCTAAGGGTGCCATAGACAACACACCAAGCTTAAATTTTGTTGAGTACGCAACGTCACATACTTTCCTTGGCATCTTTGTCTGTAAGTTCTCATTAATACTGTGTTTAACAAAGCAAACCAGCCTTTAAGTTTACAATTCTTTCCTTCAGAATACGAGAAATACTTCGAAATCTGTGATGCCACGCGTGGAGATTCTGACAAGAAATTTAAAAATAATACTTTGACCTTGATTTCTTTCTGTATGAATAAAATTATGATGGTGAAATTAAAAACATTAAAGAGTTGTAAGAGACAAGTTAATTGATCTAAACCGATTTACTGTTCCACTTTAGTGTCGCTTGAAGTGGTTTTGCAACCATAACACAATTTTATTTAAATACATTTTTAAAAGATGACCTTAGCTCTGTCGTTCAGTCTGCTTAGTTTTATGTTATGTTTTGTGTACTGGCCCTAATGTTTTATGCTTTTGACAACGTTTTTATTATCATTGTATTGTATAAATATGCAAACCTTGTATTGTATGGTCTCAATTATTATTATTAGTTGTAGTGTACTGCTACAACTTTGCTTTGCTGTGCAGTGGTGTTGCATTTTTAAACTCTCAAAATCATCCACTAGAGTGTTACTAAAGACGTTTTTCTGCAGTAGAAACATGTTTGCATTTTTGTAGCTGCTACTACAATGAATGCATTTCAATCTTTTAAAATAAAGGGGTTACTAAAGACGTTTTTCTGCAGTAGAAACGTGTTTGCATTTTTGTAGGGGCTACTATAATGAATGCATTCCAATCTTTTAAAATAAAAGGGAGCTTCGAAAAAACTCTGCTGTTATTCAGACCACGTCAATAAAGCGGTTTTTTTTTTTTTTTTTTTTTTTTGCTGTCATGTGTGAACGAAACCTGAAGCAACGCGCCCCTTATTCCATTCCAGTTGTCGTGTTCTACATGGAGTGGGCCAAGAGTTCTTCCTTCCGTGTGCAACATATTCTTTCCTTTTTTTTTTTTTCTTTTTTTTGGCCATCCGATGTGTACCGGCTAGCTCGTTTCGCTTAAGAAAGTGTAACGTGTACGAAATAAAAAAAAAGCGTTCGGCACATTGTAAAATGCGCTGCGCCGCTTCAAGCTGAAGTGCGGTAGGCACCAACTTCAATAATAATAATAATATCGAAAAATCTTTGCTCAGGCATGTTTATGAAAAAGGAGGAGGTATAACAGGGAAGAAAAAGGAGGGAGATCGCCCTGGGCGGCGCACTATCGGCGCGACGGAGAGGTACCAACACGTACGCGGAGCGCCTGCCAGCCATCCGCCCGGGAAGATTGGTCGACGCCAGCGCCACCGCACCTTTCCACGCTGATAGGCCCGCGCCCAGGCAGCCGTTCGCGCCACTCAAAAGTTCTAGTACACTCTACCCGTGTACTACCCGTCATTCCCATGGTGGCTGAACGATCGCAGCGCCAGAGTTCCCTCTAGTGAACATTGTGGGAAACTCTATGATCTGCATGGGCCAGACCTTTCCGGATTTCGTAAGTTGTATCCGACTATCGACGCTTTACTGTGGCTCACAAAATACCAGCTAATCGTGTTATGAATGGGCGGCCTTCTGTTTTCTTACCTTTTGCCTATAGGCTGGCATTTATAAAGGCAAAAGCCTTAGGTGCCTCACCCCACGCGAAAAGTGACCGCCGGCGTCAACAAGAGTGAGGAAAAAAAAGAACGAAAAAAAACACAGCATATCCATGGAGTGAATGATGATGAGTGGGCGAAGCTGCGGAGGTTCATCGGTAAACCGTGAATCTTCCGTGAATTCTGCCCGGTACGTCATCACCGACGTGAGATCGGGCGCGTTTATACTAAAGGCTCGATGAGAGTTATGGTGACTGAAGCAATCATGGTTACACCGTGAAATCTTCAGTGGTTTCGCCCAGCAGTAATCAAAGCGATATTGTGTGTGAAATTTTATTCAAACTTCAACGACCGGTCGTCGTCCATGGTCCGCCAAGCAGCACGATCCGGCAAGCGCACTCGTACGGCGGTCCGCGCAATCGAAGAGCAGCTGCACCGCCAACGCCATCTAGCGTACCTTCACCCAACCGCCATATTGTACGCATGTCTATAGGACAGCGCCCTCTCGGAAACGAGACGAGAACTAGAGATGACACCATATCCACGGAGTGAATGCGGTAAACCGGTAATCTTCCGCGAATTCTGCGCAGTACATCATCAACGACGTAAGATCAGGCGCATTTATACTAAAGGGTCGATGAGAGTCATGGCGACTCGCAGCTCACTTTAATTTTACATGTACGTTGTGAATTTTTTTATTGTTTAATC